>JAMZAV010006369.1:0-37849 GCA_024449915.1 Sweltsa coloradensis
GGCAACCCCCCGTAAAACCCAACAATTCATAGGTAAGATTTGAATGATAACTATTTTATTGTAATCAATCCCATAAAGCAACCTTCTGTGCGACTAACGAGGTGGAAACACCATAAATTCAAGTTTTACATTTTTCCTCAATGTGTTTCCTGATAAGAAACACAATTTGCTGTCTGCACCATATCCCATAATGCACTACACCACTGTGATTGGAGAAATTTTGGTTTTTATCTTTGAGTGTGAGTGCTATATTTTGTTTTTCACAAAATATGGCAAATAACAATTAGCCTCGCCCATGCTAATAATATGTCCAGCAGACTAAAGAAGATAACTTTTATCCCGATTGTCTTTCCCAAAGAATCAGGTAGGCCTATTGTACAGGAAGTAGTCACATATTTTGCCTTACTGACGTTCATCAGCAAGACTGCACCGGTTGAGTTTTGATCTGTGCCAGATCACAAAATTTACTAGTTAATATTTAGTTTCTTACTGATTAAAACACATTTTTTACGTTATCAAATCAAGACCTCGTGTGGAAACTTCTATTGTTTTCTGCGTTGTACATACTGTAGGCCTATTTTAAATGTAACTATTTATCCATAAATTCGGCAACCACCATCACTTCTCGAAGGTAATTCTGTTGGGGCCTATCCTAAAGACCCATTCACAATCAGCTTAGTTGCCATCTTATGATTGAACTTAAACTTTTATAAAAATTAGGCCTAGTCGATGTCCAAAACAATAAATTAGTCGTAAGACATTAGCCAATTAAATGTGTTGTCAATAAGCAGCACGTGCTGCTTAAATTTCTAACCACAAATTGCAACAGAAGAATATAGGCCCTACCTAAATCAACATTGATTAAAATATCATGGCTTTCGTATAATCAAGGCTAGTATTTATTGGAGAACTCGGCTGTTTGGCGTACCACTAGCATAGCATATTTTAAAACCGACATTTGTTATTTCCGTTATTTTCTAAAAGTAAAAAATGTACCCTAATTGCTTCTAGTCCTGTACAATGCTGAAGCATGATTGGTCACTTCTTAAGTCTACCTTGTACCAGACTTTGCATACTTTACTAACAAGTAAAGTTAAGTTAAATGAACTAAGTTAGAGGCCGATTATTGTGAACGAAAACACTACTTTCCATAAGTCATACTAATTACGTTAAAAGTTTAAGTTAGCGACTAAGTTGGTTGTGAATGGTCATTTACATACCAGACTAAATACTAGTCTGATTATAAGTAAGCCGTAATATTTCAACCAATAAATTGTTTTAGGTATATTCTTCTGTTGCAATTGTTGTGTTGTTGTGTGTTGTTGTTGATTGGCGTATGTCTTACTACTAACTTAATGAAAACTATGTTTAAGTTTAATTATAAGTTGGCAACGTAGAGAATTTTGATTGGATATTGCTCAACGTCTCATATTTATGCAACTTGGCTAATCGAGACGAAAGGAGGGACGTAAGGGATCACGCGGGGGGGGCCAAGGGGTGGACAGGCCTGTGCTGGTCAGAACCAGCCACAAGCGTATGGGGAGGGCAGGGGTTCCCCCACGTCGTGGTCGTCTTCGTCTGTGTCATCGTCCGTCCGTATTGTCATTGTCGTCGCCGTCGGGGAGGTAGTCAAAGGGAAGGGGAAAGTTCCCCGACGACGACTAGAAAGAGAAGATATATATATATATATATATCTTTGCAATGACTTTCATTGAATGGTATTAATTCGTCATGTGTGCAGTGATTTCTTTTGTTGACTTTTATTGTTTTTTCTCTCCAGTTTTGTTCTGTATTTATCAATGTAATGTAGTTTTCGTTTTTTTATATTTAAAGTTGTATTGGCCCTGAGGATGATGGGTGAAATCTCATCGAAACGTCCGCCCAATAAAAAAATATACGTGGCATTAAAACCGAAAAACCGATGACATCAGTACATATCGGCCACGAAAACCTATATATATATATATATATATATATATTAGCACGTAGGTTTTCACGAACAGTCATAGATACATCCATCCATCCATGGCTGATGTGATTCAGCCGAAACGTCGACCAGCTGACAATGGTCCTTGTGAAGGCCTGCTAGAGAGAAGAAGAAATACACGAACAAAAACCCTAAAACCAAATTTGGATGTATATATATATATAAGAGGGATGACAGCCAGAGATTACCCAAGGCTTGGAAACCAATCATATCAACTAGACTAGTTAAATTAAGACCATGGGAGGATGATGATCCATCACCTACTCGAAATGAAACTCGCCCAGAAGGCCTACTCCTGGAAGGTCCTGTGACCAGAAGTAGACATGCCCATCTTAGACCGCTGCAGGACGATGCTCCGCCACAAAATATTAATGAATATCATCGAGTTCTCCAGGGTGTTCGTATAACGAGAAGTGGACATACTAGACTATTGCAGGCTGATGCTCCACCACCATCTGAGAATGAAACTCGTCCATTAGACCAACTCCGGGAAGGTCCCGTGACAAGAAGTAGAAGATAACATACACCGCTAACATCTGGAGGCTCTCTCTCAACTCTCTGTCTAGTCATCTAGATCTGTTTTCCTAGATGGCTGTGTTTTAATTATTGTCATCTTGTACTTTGTTATTCCATTTTGTTTTTGTTTTATAACCTTGATAAAGCTAGGTGAAACCCTAGTGAAACGTCGGTAATAAAATATTATTTTATTATAATTCATCACACGCAGTTTTACCTCAAAACATATATTTTCATATATATATATATATATATATATATATATATATATATATATTTTATATATAATAATACAATACAATACAATATAGTAGTATAGTAGCATAGTAGTATATAATATATAATAGTATATATATATATATGTTAGCACGTAGGTTTTCACGAACAGTCATAGGTACAGCCAAATTTGGTTTTAGGGTTTTTGTTCGTGTATTTTCTCTTCTCTCTAGCTGGCCTACACAAGGACCATTGTCAGCTGGTCGACGTTTCGGCTGAATCACATCAGCCATCATCAGGACGAGACCCTTACAGCTCCGAACACGTCGCAACAACGGGTCACTCTATCGACTTCGACAACACACGTGCTCTGATAAGAGAAGAGCACTTTCGCACACGAGTGATTAGAGAAGCAATAGAGATACACAAACGCCCCCACACGATGAACAGGAGGGATGACGCACTCGTCTTGCCAGCATCTTGGAGACCTGCCTTGGTGTCACACTCAAGACAACCTCAACACCCCCAAACTATGCCCATGCCTCCTAATGTACAGTGTATCACCTCGCCGCAAACAATAGATGCGGGAAAAATACACAGGTCCGACTACACGTAGCCGAAGCCGTCTGGTTTAATGTTTGTTTGTTTTTGCCCGGGCTGAGTCGGGCTGCGTGCGCAATGTGTTTACGTACATTGAGTTGGAGAGTATATAAACCAGCAGAGTTGTTACGCGAGGTTATTCCCACGTCTGCAGTAGAAGCAGCAGCAGTAGTTTTTTCGGAGCTGTAAGGGTCTCGTCCTGATGATGGCTGATGTGATTCAGCCGAAACGTCGACCAGCTGACAATGGTCCTTGTGTAGGCCAGCTAGAGAGAAGAGAAAATACACGAACAAAAACCCTAAAACCAAATTTGGCTGTAATATATATATATATATATATATATATATATATATATATATATATATATATATATATATATATATTAGTACTTTAGACAGAAATTAAAAAAGTGACTACCCCGGTGTAGTCACTTTTACACATAACAGCGTCATAGTCGCCTACTATAAAGCCAAGGTTTAACAATATACATATATATATGTTTTAGGATATTTTCGTGGCCGATATGAATTAATGAACCGGTTTTTCGGCTATAATGCCACGTTTATTTACATTAGGCCAACGTTTTGATGAAATTTTATTCATCTTCTTCAGGGCTAATACAACTTAATATAAAAAACGAAAACTACATTACATTGATAAATACAGAACAAAATACAACAAATATAAACAATAGAAATCACTGCACATATGGCGAATTAAAACAACTCAAAGAAACACTGCAAAGCTTGACGTTGCAAAGAAAGAAGAAAGTCACGTCATGTCCGTCTTATTGTTTTTCGTCATGGATCTTGTCACTCTGACTGTCGATGAATTTACTTTCTCAAAACCTACTCACACTATCAGATATTTAAATTCTAATTCACATCATCATCCAGCCCAGATTCGATCAGTAGCATACACATTAGCTATACTTTCTCGCAGAATAGCTGGTGCCGATCATGCTGAAGAAGGAGTTTCGTATACTTGGAGATGGACTCAAGCAGAATGGTTTTCCAAACAGAATCATTCAAAAGGCCCTCACACGACAAACTAACTCTGAAATAGATGTAGATACAAAAAAGAAGAATCATTCACAACTGCATATTTGCCAAATGTTAAAGGAGTAACAGACCGCATAGGAAAAATTCTTGCTAAACAAAACATCAAAACAGTCTTTAACACTGACAGAAAGATAGGAGAGTTGTTAAGAAGCAGTAAGGACCACATTCACCTAGAAGGTAGTGGTGTGTATGAAATTCCGTGTGGGAATTGTGACAAATGCTATGTGGGTCAAACAGGAAGAAACATGTTTCAACGAAAACACGAACACAGGCTAGCTGTTGAGCACATGGACAAAACATAAGTCCTTGCTCAACATACTAAGGAAAGTGGTCATGTTATCGACTTTGCTGGCATGAAACCCATTGCCACCGTTGAGGAGTTTCTTCTTAGAATGTTACGGGAAGCCATTGAGATTAATAAACGAGCGCACAGTCTAAATAAACAGCAAGATAGCCAACGTTTATCAGTAACGTGGAAACCTGCAATTTCAGGGATCCATGTACAGCCACATAGGTTGACTGTGAAACCAATGGACCAACAACCAACGCCCCAGTTAGTTCCTGCAGATGATCTGTTGCAAGTAAATTCATCGACAGTCAGAGTGACAAGATCCATGACGAAAAACAATAAGACGGACATGACGTGACTTTCTTCTTTCTTTGCAACGTCAAGCTTTGCAGTGTTTCTTTGAGTTGTTTTAATTCGCCATATGTGCAGCGATTTCCATTGTTTATATTATATATATATATATATTAGCACGTAGGTTTTCACGAACAGTCATAGATACATCCAAGTTTGGTTTTAGGGTTTTTGTTCGTGTATTTCCTCTTTTCTCTAGCAGGCCTACAAAAGGATCATTAGCTGACAATGGTCCTTGTGTAGGCCTGCTAGAGAGAAGAGGAAATACACGAACAAAAACCCTAAAACCAGACTTGGATATATATATTTTTTAGGAAAATAATCACCCCAACATATTATGAAAATACTTTTAACCCCAAAACGTTTCAGAAAAACTTTTTTTTCTTTTTCAAGGGAAAACAAAAAATCCAAAAAAACAAAAACGCATTATAAAAAAAACAAATAGAAACAAAAACACACTACCTTGCAAATAGAAAATTACAAAGCCCCATGCGGGAAACCTAAAATAAAATCCTTGGTTGTTTTGTGAGTGTGACTTCGTGACCATTCTAGCAGGCCTATTGCTGTCTTCAGTTTTGGTCCCACAGGCGCCTCAGTCTCATTTTCCAAAGATACTTCAAACATTAACCATGGTCACGAAGCAAAAGAAAAAATTTTATATATAAGAAATATAAAAGTGTAGTTTCAATCATTTTTTTGGGTTTCCTTTTGATGCCATTTGTATGTTTTGATTTTTTGATGTTTCCCATTTATTTCAAAAAAATTTTGATTTATTATGTGGGCCTATTTTTTTATTCTTGATTTAAGTTTTAAAAACATGATATTTCAAAAACAAAGTAGGCTACATTTTGGTCTTTTCTATAAGCTCCAGGGGAAAATTGCGGGTTAGCAGCCCTAGCTATTTTTTGCTTTAAAAAACTTTAAGAAATTTTGTCCCTCTATAGGCCTCCCTTTTTTTTGTCAATGAAAATCCAGTGCAATTTTTAAAAACTATATTTTTGAAAAATTGAAACTAAAATTTAGGATAGGAAATAAAGGAAAATTAAAAAAAAAATATATATTATAAAAATCTAAAAAATATAGGGAAAATTAAAAAGTTTTTTTTTTTTTTTTTTTGGGTTTTTTTTTTGGTCTTTTTGATTTTTTTTTTTTTGTTTTTTGGGGGGGTTTGTGGGTTGTTTTTTTTTTTTTTTTTTTTTTTTTTTTTTTTTTTTTTTTTTTTTTTTTTTGGGGGGTTTTATACAGAAATTGCATATGAAGTGAAAAACTCCATTGGATGGGAGGTACTAGCAGTTGGCATCTTATGTTTTTAGATTTGAAGTATGACGTGAATGGCAGGGGAAAAGAATAATTTAAATGACTGGTGTTTTTTAACTGCCTGTGGGGAAAAATACCTAATTTAAAAAATACCATATCGGTTTTTTAATTTAATTTTCCCATAGTTTTGTTTTTTTTTAACCCGGGAAAATTTATGCCCCTGCTTTTTTTTGTAAAGCGACTTTTTAAAGTATTAAAACCATTTTTATTTACGTAAACCCTAGTGAGACCATACAGATGCTAGACGATGTTGAAACGGGATTTAAAAACCTAAATTCTTTCCGTAAGCACATGCAAGTAAGCAGTCCCTTTGAGAAAAACCCAACGAATATAGAAAGAGAATTAAATATAAATGCCCCTCATTATGAAAATGATGTTATTGTACACGGTTATTGTATCCCTGGCCAGCCCATCCAGCAACATCATTTTTTGAAATTTTAATAAACAATCGTTTTTTTTTGTTTCTAAATTTTATTTTAGAATGCTGTTCCCCCGGAGCTTTTGCAATCAATTATTTCAGATGGACTGAGTTTTTTAGTAGTGAATTTAACCAGTTTTAAGATAAAATTGTTAATATATTGTCAACTCACAATGCCAGAAGAGATACAACCGATCAAAACAATTTTTTTTCAATTATCTGTTCCTTGTCATAAATTAAGACCAGAATACAAAAGTTTCAATGAGTTTAGTCTTCGGGGGATTCTAACTATTATTTTAGGATTTAAAAAACCTTTTGGGCCCCCCTGTGTTAAAATTATCGTGTAGTTCACCTTTACCTGACATTTTAGTCCTCCCAGCACCACCCCCCGCGCGGCACTGAGCCTCGACGCAGGCCACCCGGAGGGTGGGCCTCCCCTGGGGAACGGGGAGGGGCCTTTCGCATCGTGCGTGGACCCCGCCGTCAGGGGGAGGGGGCATGTATTCCGAGGAGAAGTCGAGGGGAAGTTACCTACACGTCAACGGTCTTGCATCATCACATTTCATAATTCATTGTTCCGGAGAAAGCATTTAGATTTACATCAAAAAAAGTAACAAGAAAAAAATACACAATTTTATACAAAAATCTTGATTTTTTGTTTTTAAATTTTTTTTAAAGGGCGATCACCTTAGGTGTAAAGCACAGGGCAAATGCACCACTCCCCCCTAGGGGTTTTGGGGAGGAGGCCCAGATGGTCAGAACCACCTGGGGAAGGGGGAAATGGGGGGGCTCACGTCGCGTTGTCATAGTCTTTTTCATCGTCGTCGGGGAAGTCGTCAAGGGAAAGGAGGGTCCCCGAGACGATTGCCCAAACTTATTTTATTTTCGGGGGGTAATACACTCCTCTCCTAGCTGATGTTTGCGAAGGACGACTGAGGAAAAATCGGAAAAAACCTTCAGTCAGGGTTGCCGTCTCGACAGTATTCAAACCCGGGGCGTCTCGAATCAGAGTCGAGCGCTAAGGCTGGAGCAACACGTTGGTACATCTCGATAGTAAAGGCCAGCCTTATGGCCTGAATTCTGTCCTATCTTCCTACATTCTAAATATTTTTTTTAATAAATCTATAATTTCAATTTATTCAAAACCCAACAGAACACCATAGTTTTTCACACTAATTTTAATTAAATCGTTTTAAGTACAAAGTATTTTATTTTTTTCCAGAATTAATCCTTGCGAAGCCAGAGGCACTAATGGCGATACCTGCACAAGAAGGGACCCCAGGGCCATCAAGAATCACCGAGCCTGATGAAGGTGGAGCCGCCTTGGGCCTGCAATACCCACCTCGGTTCACAGTTCAGGGTAATAAGGTGGGTATAATGAAGTGGTGATGCTAATGCAATCATTCAACCTCATATATTCTTGGAATGGTATTCTTGAGCACGAGAACGATCAGAAGAATTATCCTTTCAATTTAAATTACGGAGTGTACCTGTAGTGTATTGCATTGGATCCAGTGACCTATAATTAGGTTAGGGTATAGCACAAAGCGTAGAGGGATAACGATATGTGCGAAGCCTTTCAATTAAAAAAAAAAAAACATGCCTTGTGTGGGATTTGAACCCATGTCCCTTGGTTTCATATGCTTCAGACTACACTACACTACACTTCTCATCATGTTATTTTTAGAAAGTGGATAGGTCAAAGCTTTCAATTGAGCATGTAATTGCATTGGGCCTACAATTGAGCATGTAAACAAAAATAATCTTACCGTTATTCTCACACTGTATTATGGTTTCAGATTCATTTGGGCCACGATGTGTGGATAAGCAAAAGAGCGTATGATGGAGCAGTGTCAATTGGAAACCTAGAGGGTTCCTCGATGTTAATACGGGATCTGGCAGTTGCTATTTGGGGCTACCAGACCCTCGCCGACTCATCTGTGACGGATAGGAGGGCACCGCAACATGGAATGAGTGGAAAAGAGGCAAAGCCAAAGTTGTGCCCTTTGAGGCTGTTGGCAAGCAGAGGTATGATTTATGTATGACTTTTATATACGTATAAACATTATAGTTAGTTAGTTAGTTAGTTATTGGGGTTTAAGGGCACACAACACTAAGGTTATCAGTGCCCGTATTCTCTTATATGATGGCATGTTATTTTTAAATCTTATTGTTCAGCTGTGTTGATTTCAGGTATTTAAAAACATTGGTTATGTTCTCAGATTCATCAGATAAAATTTCTTTAAAATTAGGCTTTAGTTTAAAATCATTCCTCTCGTCCATGTGTTGAGGACATTCTACTAAAATGTGCTTAACAGTTAAAATCTCACCACACTGCTCACAGGGTGGTGGGTCTTCACCTTTTATAAGGTATCCTTGAGTGAGATTGTGTGTGTCCAATGCGTAGACGGGTCAGAACAACCTCTTCGCGTCGAGAAGAGCGCCTTGAAGAGATCCAAGGTGTTACATCGCCTTTTATTTCGCGAAGCTTATTATTTTATTACTTTCCCCTTCCCTTTGACTACCTCCCCGACGGCGACAACAATGACAACACGGACGGCTGATCGACACAGACGGGGACGACCACGACGTGAGGAACCCCTGCCCTCCTCATACGCTTGTGGCTGGTTCTGACCAGCACAGGCCTGTCCACTCTTTGTCCCCCCGCGTCATCCCTTACGTCCCTCCCTTAGTCTCGATTAGCCAAGTTGCATAAATATGAGACGTTAAGCAATATCCAATCAATCAATCAATCAATAAGGGTTCGTTGACAGGAATTTTTCTTTCCAAGCAGGCAGAACAAAGAGAAACTAAATCTCCAGTCTGGACAGAACAGACTACCTTCAGAAGTTCACAAACATTAAACACATGATGCGAGGACACATCAGCCAAGACTGGCAGCAATAGAAGCTAACTCCTTGTACTGTGAAGGCCCTGTAAGAAGAGAACAAGGAGCCTGCACAAAACACGATCCGCCTGCGACAAAAACAACAGACCGACTGCGCTGCTGGCTCTGCCTGCTATGTGCGTGCATGTAGCTGCAGGTGGTAGTTAAAAGGTGCGGGGCGGCGAGGTCATTCGACGCTACACGAAAAATGTTTGGAGGTTTTAAAAATCGCATTGATGAGAAGGGCCACACGGGCTTGGGTGGTGTGAAATTAATTGTTGAGTGTTTTTTTTAAATGTGCTTTAAAGGTTCTCGTGACGATACAGTGTATATTATAGTTTTGGGGGCCTTTTAACAAAAAAGATTATTAGGCGTATTAGCGCCCCCAAGATTTTTAAATTGACTATGTATGTAGTTTATGCTCACTTTTTAAAATTTACATCCCCAATTTTGGGTACAACCACATCAACCCCCTAAAAACCCCACCCCCAACCTGTGGAAAAATTTCCTCCAACCTTTTTAGGGCGCGCTAGCGGCCTATGGGTTTTTATTTCTAAAATTCTGGGGGGTTGTTTTGGCGCCTATGTCCTGAGTTCCCTTGAGTTTAGCCTGTGATGCGGCACAAATGGGCGGACCCCTGCTGTACACATTCTAAAAGGATGGTAGTGAAAAGCCGGTGGCATATGCCTCACGCTCTTTACGTCCTAGTGAGGTCAATTATGGTCATTTTTGAAAAAGAGTTCCAGACTTATTTTCCACTGTACTTAGCGGACTTTTCATTTAACATCCTAACAGATCAAAAACCCTTTCCGCCGAAAAACCCAAAAACCAAAATGTAAATCTCCACCTATGATACGCTGGTGCTTGATGTTGAGTATTTACAACTATACACTAAAGCTTAGCCCGGGAAAATTTCACAGTAATGCGGATTTCATGAGCGGTTCCTGGTAGAACGTCGAGGACGCAGGTATACTGATCCTGCAGGTGTTCTTCTTCTGGGGAAGTCCCAAAGTTTTTACCGCTCAGTTGGGGAGAGTGTAGCTCGTGCGACCAAAATGATCCAGTCCTGTTGCAGGTCCTGTAAGATTGTAAATCAAAAATTTGAAATGTAAACAAAAATTCAACCAACCAAAAATCAATCTTGAACCCAAACTAAAAAACTAAAAATGCCGACGGCTGGTCGCAGTTCAGGCGAACAAAAAATTGCCCCGGGGGCCCTAAGCGGGGCCAAAGCTACCAACCAAGTTAAAACAATTTTTAAAAGAAAAAAAAAACCGTACCATCTGACCGGCGCACAATGAAAGAATTTTTTAAAAAACGTTCTAATTTTTGCGCTAACCGGGGGGGGCAATGTTCCCCGGGTAGCCCGTAAAATGAAAAGGCGCTACCCAGATTTTTCCCAAATGATGTTTTATTTTGAAAAAAGTACGGTCCGGGTATCGCCCGGAAAAAAAAAAACCAAATCTTGCAATTAAACAGTTATTTGGAAAAAACCAAATAAGTCACATAAATTGGAAAATATTAAGGCTCTAGGGCCCCCGATTTTTCGGTGTGTTACATGGTTTCGTACTTCCATCGTATCTAACGACACAATTGAGATATTTTTTAAATTTTTTTTTTATTTTACTCAGTAAGACGCCCCAATGAACGTGTGTTGATATTTTTCCAATATTGCCCTTTTTTTTTTTAAATAAATTTTGTTAACTTTTGGGAAATTTAAATTTCCCCTTTTTTTTTGCAAATTTTTTTTAGGCTTTCCCCAGCCTTTTTGGAAAAAAGTACTCAACACACTTTTAAATAGACCCCTTTTACTAGCTTTTCCTAAAAATCTGAGAATTTTTGGACAAGGGGGTGCCCGCTGTCCAATAAGTACAAAAGCATGTTTCGCGCTATTTTAGGTTTTTTTTGACCCCACAGTGGCGCAACCCTAGCGACACAAAGCTTTTTCCCCCTTTTGAGTTACGGGTTTAATAATTTTTTTAAAAACTTGTTCTGATTGGCTGCAACTTTGCTCGTGAAGTACTGCAACACCATTTTTGAATCATTATCAAGATCTGCGCATAAATGCTATGCTTGGCGTAAATGTTTATTGCACTCTTACAGACAAAATTGTTCGATACCGAACCCCCAAATATCAATTTATTATATGTAAGGGACCATTTTTTTTTTTTTGGGTTTCGTCCCCATCTGACAATTTTTTTTTTATTATACCCAACACACAGAATAAAAAATTTTTAATACACCACCACGGCGTTTTATTACTTTTTGCATCCGAGGCTTTCACGTTTTGCACGTAAATTGGTAGAAAATTTTTAGTGATCGCCCATTGAAACGTGTGATGTACAATATGAAGTTGGGCGGAAGGGGGGGGGGGGGGGGAGGGGGGTTCATGCAACAAGTCCATTTTTTTGGGTACGAACATAAACATCTCTATGGTAAAAAAAAATGGGTTGGAAGCACGCGGAAAAAACCATTTTCCCATGATGATAACAACATAATCTAAATACGTATTTTATTCGACTTTTTTGGCAATTTCAATTAACATTGTATTTTATAAGGGTTTTTTAAAACAGTGTTACCACCGGGGATTGAACCACGGCGTAAAAATATTAAGATGAGATAATTCGTAACAAAGGGGCTTTATTGTTGGCTATGGCTTAATTTTAAATTTTTGGGGTAGTTTAAATTTTTATTTTTTATTTAAACCCACGGCAGGGGACCATTTTTATTTAATTTAAGAAAATTTAATAAAAAAATGGGGTGGAGCTCTCCCCAGACATCAGGGGTTGGGGGTTCAACCCCCGGTGAAGGCCCCTTTTTTAATTTATATCTATGTTAAACTCCTCAAACAGCGTCTAGTTCCCAACTATAATAATATCGGGACATCAAGAAAAAGCAAGCGCTCTGATGTGAATTCACCTTTGGTTCACTTGCACCCCGATTTTTTTTATGAAAATTTCCCTTTTACTTACTCTAACTCTAACTTTTCTGAAGGAACAGGATTAAACGGTTATGCCAAAAAGAATTTAAAAAATCAATCTGTTTCCAAAAAATAGACGAATTAAAATCGTTTTTCCTATTTTATCTGGATAATTATCGCCTTTTATACTACTTATTTTTTGAAGATTCACAACTGTAACCGTGACAGCCCCGATTCGAAAATTACCAGTGTAAAGGGGACCCCAGACTTTTCATTTCGTTTCGAAACATCAGTGACTTGTAACCGACGCAATTCTGTCACATCGAGATAAAGGAAAATCGGGTTTATTTTCATTAAATTATTTTTTCGTGACTCTGTGCTATTTTATCATACTTAGAAAGGGGTGTGATCTCCCATGAAAAAAAAGGGCTATAAAAGTGTTGGTGTAGGTGTTAGGTTAGTGTTGAAAAAAATTGGGGCAAAAATGCGTTTTTATTATAGATAGGGTAATTGAAAGACATTCGTGTTGTGTGTGTAATAATTTGATTTTGGGTCGAGGGTTTTTATTTATATTTTTAAACCTTTGGGTTCATAGTGGGCGACTATGACCTGTTAATGTTAGTACTTTAGACAGAAATTAAAAAGTGCTCACCGGGTTTAAACCCGGGGCCGGGGGCCTTTAGCTTCCGGGTTTGTCTTACCAACTGAGCTATGCAGCCCCAATTTTAAATCTTCAAATTTTCTTGTCTGTTTTGTACTTTGTAGACAGCCTAAAAAAAACTAGAGAATACAAACCATCTCTATAACCCTGGGTTGGGATATCCATATCTGGGGGATAACGTTTAAACCTTGGTTTTATAAGTGGCGACTTTGACTCTGTTATGTTAGTACTTAGCAAAATTAAAAAGTACTAACCGGGGTTTGAAAAACCCGGGGCCTTAGCTGTCCCTACATGTAAAGTACAAAATGACAAGAAATTTAAAAGTTTTTTAAATTTGGGGGCTGCATACTCATTGGGAAGAGCAAGCCCGACAGCTAAGGGCCCGGGTTCAAACCCCCTGTAGTCACTTTTTTAAATTTTTATAATATATTACTCGTAAATTATTTTATAAGTCACTATATTTTTTTCGTTGGAAAACATGCTAAAACGTGTCTAAAAGGGAATGTATTATATGGTCTACTATAGTATTTTTGTATTGGCCGTTTTCTTTTTTTTTTTTTTTAAAAAATAAAACATAACTAAAAAATTTTTTCCCTCGAGGAAAGGGGGACCTTTCACGCAGTGTTGTGGGTTTTTTTTTTTTTTGTAATGTGCATAAAAAAATATGAGTGGGGTCAGTTTTGGAATTATTTTGTGTTCGATTCTACTGACCCTCCTTATTTCGATGGCGCGTGTTTCAGTAGATCCTTGTATTTACACACGCACACTCCCACGATTGACATGTTTTTATAATTTTTTTTAGCCCCGCGAAGTGCATTGGGGGTTATCATGAAACAGAATTAAAATTGTCTTCACAAGATATATTATAGATCTCAGATTTTCACTCTCCGGCGGATTCCAAACCCAAATTACATTAAGAGACGATAAACCCATTTTGTTGTATTTTGCAATTTCAGAATTTGTTAATTGAATATAAGTGAAAAAATTGGGACCACGCACTAAATAAAAACTAAAATAGGCTTGCATCCCGGCATTCGCCTAAGGGCTCAAGAATTCCCCGGGTGAAACTTTCAGCTAGGATTGCTGGGGACGGATTCAAAACCCTTTCCTTCCAAAACAAGTCCACGCGTTTTTATGGCTACCTCTAACGGTTTTCGGGCAAAGCAGCCATGCGGGGTTTGACAATGCATGTCAAATGCTGGAGACATGTCGCAATATTTGTGGGCTGGAAAAATTTTTTTCCAACGGCACAAAAAGAGAGGCGTGTTTTTCGTGTAAAATTTCATTTGCCGCCGCCGCCTCGAGTGATCCATAACACTTGCAATGCCCGGCGAGATCTTCAACACTTTTCTAAGACATTTTTTTTACAAATTTTACGCATTCTACCGCCTTCCGGGGGTTTTTTTTAGTATGTCATGCAAGGCCGAAGGGAAAAATGCCGAGCGTTTGGTTTTCCCTGTAGTAATAATACATGTTTTCTATAAACCAAAAGGGCTTGGTTCGAGCCTCATGCCTCATTGGCTCATTACAGCAAAAAGGTCCACCCGGGGAAACGAAAAAAAGCTGAATTTAAATTGTACTTCAACTTTACACATGGTTACACTCAAATGAAAGGCGCAATGTTCTTCTGTATCAATGATGTACTTCGTTACGTATTTTAAAATTAGCGAGAAAAATGGGGTTGCTTTAAAATTTATTTAGCATTCTGAAAAAGAAAAAATTGAAAGGTTTTTTTTCAAAAACCCGAGAAAAATAAATAATAACGCAAATTAGCAAAAATAAAAATATACTTGAAAAAATTCTTTCCCTTTCATAATTTCAAAACCACTTACTTGGTGTTCCTTTTTCCTTTCACAATTATTTTTTCACTTCATTAAATTAACATACGTGCCCTTCCGTCGTTGTAGCTACGCATTACATGGATGTCCCTTGGGGACAGCTATTGGGTATAGGAAAAAAAAAGGTTTAAAAAATATTTGAAAAGAATTTAAAGTATAGGGATATCATGGAAATGTTTGTACAATATTAAAATTTATGTTTCTTTTACCGCCACCTACAGAACAAAAGTCATAATCAAAGGCCGGAAAAAAGTTTACTTTTTTTTATCTTTCCGTTTAATTCAGTCAGAAAAAATCGGGAAACATAAAATCAAGATAGGTCTATTGTTGTAAAACTATACATACTGACTTTTATGGGTACGACTTTATAGAAGAAAAATTTCGAGTTTCAATCGTAGCAATGTCAAAAGAATAATAAAAACGCACTTTTTTCAGAAGCCATTTCAAAATTCCCATTCTTTATACCCTCATCAAAGGGTCGTGCTGGTTGCTCAGAGGTGCTTTCAAGCAGCTAAAATATCATCCTATTAAATTTATGCACAACCATATTAAAATTATGGGATAATTCTTAGTACTTAGCTATAGCGCAATAAACGGCAGTTCACGTACCCACGCATAAAAAATTGTAATATAATAATTAAAATTGTACCAAATGCCTCAAATATGTCTTGTGGGCTTAAAACACGTTTCGAATATACATATACTTCTTACGGGCGTGTTTCGATTCCCAGTTTTTCATCGGGGAAATTTTCACTTTTTTCATTCATCACATACTTAATAACCCCAAATTTGGAATTTTCCCGTCATAAAAATTTTCTCAATCACCCTAGATCTACACCCTCTGTTTTAACTCGTCCACGGAGCGGACGCGAACGATGTAAAAATAGTGCTTCGCGCCTCGCGGACCGAGACCGGACTCACGGCGCCGCCCGTATCGGAGCTTCTGCAGTACATCGTGCCCACAGACGTAATTGCAATTGCGGCCCCTCTATTGGACGGCTTTTTGAAAATTCTGATGCATTTGCGAAAACCCACCTCCAGTGCCTCTTTTAACTCCCATTACACCACTTAGGGCCCACGGCCAAACTCCGGGTTACTCTTAGATTCTTTTCTTCAAAATTTTAAGACCTTCGTTAGTAGATAAAAAAATTATTTTTCGACCATGCCTTTTTAATATTACATGTCAATTTTCCCTTCGAGTTTATAAACCGAAAAAGTCACTAAAAGTGTAAAGGTTTCTCAAAACAACGTGTTTCGTTTCTTTATTGTAGCGCGGGGCAGCGAAAAAATCAACTTGTTGATTCTTCTACATTGTCAATTTTTCATGCGTGAGGTGGGGTGGTGTTTTAACTGAGGAAACGAAAGGGAAAAAATTAAAAAAAATTCTGAAATTTAAGCGGGGAAACAAACCCGAACCGTCTGCATTGGGTAAAATATCTTTTATTAACATTTTATGTTCTTAAACCATTTACACAAAATTTTTTTCAAATTTTTCGGGGTCTTCCTCTTTTTAAGAAAAATTGTACTGATTTGAGAAAAGGGGGGACAAGTTACTTTCAGAAATGATTTATTGCCGGGAAATTCTAATTAAATCGCGTGTGCAAATGCTAGGTGTCAAATTTGTCTAGTGTTCTAGGGTTTAAAAATAGTTGGTGTCGACCTAGGGTAGTGCTATTTAAGATTTTCAGACTGAATGCCACAATAATAGTTAAATCGGGGTTTTTTTTTAGTGTATTAAAATATCTTTTTTACCCCGATATATTTAAAATATTATATAATGTGTGGTGTGTGTGTATTGGGCCCCGAAAAAGATGAGTGAAATCTCATCGAAAAGTTGGCTTAGTGAAATAAATAAATAAATAAATAATAATTAATTATATTTAGACTTTTGGATTGGATATTGTTTAACGTCTCATATTTATGCAACTTGGCTAATCGAGACGAAGGGAGGGACGTAAGGGATGACGCGGGGGACAAGGGGTGGACAGGCCTGTGCTGGTCAGAACCAGCCACAAGCGTATGGGGAGGGCAGGGGTTCCCCCACGTCGTGGTCGTCTCCGTCTGTGTCATCATCCGTCCGTGTTGTCGTCGCCGTCGGGGAGGTAGTCAAAGGGAAGGGGAAAGTCTACACACTCAGTTATATAACTGATTTTCAGTGGTGGACGGTAAATCAAAGCGACCAAGCCAACCCTGTTGTCCCTGACGCAATCGACGAGTGAGCAATAACCAACCAAAGTTGTAATAGGAAATATAGCAATCAGTGGTATGGACAGTGCGATCACCCGCGGATGAATCAAGGCCGATTCAGAACAACTTTGAATTTATTATGTGCCTATCGTTGCTAGGACGGCACCAAAGTCACCGTATACAAACTCCAACCAATAGAAGAGCTGACAATGTTGAAGATATTCCAAGGCCCCTTCAAGAAATTCAGAACCAAGAAACTAATGTGTAGCCAGATTTCGGCAGATATTTTAAAATATCTTTTAAATTTTAAGAACAGTACTACAGTGCGAGAATCGATACAGGACGGTATTAAAAAGGACGATTTAAGATTGTACCGGAAACAACACTTCTGGCTCCACACGAAAAGTGGTAGAGTTTGAAGATGAGATAAACAAAATCACAGCAATAGATGACAGTGTGGAGCCAGAGGTGTTGCGAGGCGTAGGACGTGTCGAGTTTAAGCACAAGCGGAAGGGTGAAGGGGGGCCATCTGGGGCTACTGCGCCAAAAAAGGGCAAAACTTTAAATGAGGAAATTATTGAATATTTAAAAGCTAAAGAGACGGCCAAGGAAAAACACCAAAATGAGAAAATGGACTTGATTAGGGCCTTGTTAGGGGAGCAAATACCAGACAACACACAGTAACCTTTACGTAGTGCACTTTTTTTTTATCTAATTTATGTCATGCAGCCATTAAGAATAAGTTTTTAACAAAATTACATGACCTGTCACTCAAAGGGGTGAAAAAGCTTCGTATCGCTAGGTTGCGCCACTTGCTTCACATCGATAAAAACAATATGAAGACGTTTCTGCTACAAGTAAAACATTTTCAACTTGCAGATTATGAATTGATAAATGCTGACAAAGTTGATGATATTGTCTTCAGGGACTAGTCGAAAAAGTTTAAAATAGCGCCAAAACATTATTCCGTAGTTCGAACGTACAGCAGAAACAGAACATATGATTTCATTTATAAAGGGTGTCTCTGGGAAGAGGAAGCCAAGAACAAAGTAAGTGGTGACATTCATGCAGCGGGCATCGTGAGTCCTGTCGTCTCGTCTTCCTCGAGCCGTGTGATACGGCCACACGGAGGGTGTTTGTGCGCCTCATCTGTGATGAGATTCATCACATTTGTACACATCCCGGCAGGGCAGCCCTTACTAAAATTGCTAATCAAATAGCAGAGGCCTGGCCACAAACATTTGGGGATCCACAAAACCCAGATGGTAAAACGACTTGTGTGAACCTAACAAAGCAAATTGAAGCAAGATTAGAAAACATGAATAGGAATAGCATGTACTCGCCTCAGAACAAGCGTCCACGAGTCACTAAAAAGGACCTGTTTGGCCAGGCGAACCCGCTGCCAGAAAGTTTGCCGGAGGGAGAAAATAATGACACACTCGAGCAGGCAAGAGTTAACCTAATAGACGCATTTGAAGAGACTGCAATAATGGACCATCCAGAAATAGAGGAACTAATGAAGAAAACATATGCCCTTCAACGCATACTTGTTAATGAAAAAAAAACTGCAAAGGAAGTAAAAGAAGCATTTCCGCATCTTAGTCAGGTAAGATTACTTATTTTTTAAATGGCCGCAGTAAAATATATCGTTCTGAGACAGTCAAGTTAATATTTCTTAATTTGCATCTAATATGTTTTTGTTTTTAGTAAATGTGTGACATAGCTATATTATATTGAAAACATAAATTTAAAAATCACAACGTGTCAACGGGAAATGAATTTTAATTGTCGTGCACTTACGCAGTTACGCCATTTGAAACATTTACCACATTATTAGATTTTTTTAAATCAGATTTAGTTTCTACAAGTATAAAGTATATTTTGTCAATGTTAATTTCTTTGATATCCCTCTCTGTATTAGCAATTATGTTTTTAAATTATTGCTTCAATATTAAAACATTAAGTATCATACATTAAAACAGTTTAGTTTCTTGGCCAAATGTTTGCTAATTGATAGTTTAAAACTATGTATGATGTGTCTTCATATCCTTGATGTGATCACAGATCTCATATAATTATATTATTCATTTTCTATTCGTTAATTGGTAGGCCTACCACATCTCACTCCATTTTGCAATTTTTTTAAGCATTGGCAATAATCATGCAATAACTACTCCTTTAATGTGTACGAGCAAGATCATGTTTTTATTACCCTTTTTACCACGCCAATGGTCACGAGGTATATTGGACAGAAATGTTGTGTGGCAGGGTTAAATTTTTAGTTCTTTACTTCAAGAAATGGGTTGTTTGAAATGCCATAATCTCGCAGGTAGGCTATATAACACGTGCTTCATTTCCAGGGTGTAACATAATATATTGTCGCTTGACATAATAACGTTATAACTTAGCATACAAAATTAAGATCATCAATTATATGAGAATCCAAAAGATCACATGCATATGGTGTAATTGAGTTCATTGTTTATTGTTCAACTAATAATATGTAATGCCGAGCGCGTGAGTCTAGATTTTAATAACTGAACTTGACACTGTAAATAATGGAGGCAATTTGGCCCTTGGTGATTCAGGAATGGGAGGATTTCTAGGTGCTCCCTATTTATTAAGCATGTAACACTTTGTACTAACTATATATCTTTAATAAAAGTTCACATAAACTTACTCAGTACAAACAGGCCTAATTTCATTGTTAAATCTGAAAACACCTCCTATCTCTGCTGAAGATTGATTAGAAGAGAGCCAATATGGCTGATCAGAGTGGTGGGGTTAGGGGAGAAAATCCCTCCTTTATCCCCACCCAGAGGCTGGATCCCATAATGTTAAATCAATGGAGGTACAGTTGTTCATAAAACAATCTTGAATGCAACACAAAATCTTCCATCTGTTGCATCCAAGTAGAAATACTCGTGACGTCGACAGTACTGCCGAGTCAGCTACAGCTAATCAGTTACAAGTCACGTACTAAGAGATACTGACCCGCCATGTGCTTTGTGAATCTGTGACGTAACAATGATTGTGTGGGAATCCAGCCCAATAGGCTTTCCAATCACTGGTATGATAAATCAATATTGGTTGTAACCAATATTTATTTATCCATCCAATGATTGCTAATCATGAATTGGACAGACCCAATCCATGCCAGTTGTTTGACTATCTATCTATTGTCCTATTGTCCTATGCTTAACTATAGCTGGCACTGTTGATAAGTTATGCCTAAATACTATTGATTGATAATCAATAATCGACGAGTAGTGATCAAATTTCATCACTATATTACAGCCTTCCGCAATTTAAAAGAAGCATATATTTGAAATATTTATTCTTTTCTAAATTTGGAATAATTTTGGGGATAACTTGTCAACAGTGTAGGTTCTCAGTTTTTGGAACTGACTGTGATAGCTCTAGGGCTTGGCTCAATATATCTGATTTTCCTTGGGTTTCGCGAATTTATTTAGGCTAGGTGCAACATAAACTTTTAAGTTTTCGAACTTTTCTTCCAACATGTTAAAATGTGGAACTGTATTACGCGCGTGAAGTTACTTTCTTTAGTTGTCCTGTGACAAACGAAACTATAACCTGATCGCGTGGGAACTTGGATTTGATTTTTGCCGCCGGGATACACTACCTGTAGTTGTTGTTGTTGTGTCATCGATCGATACCATTTATGCCGGAGAATTGCGTGTTTCCGCCGCGTGAGCGCCGGTAACCGAATTTCGGGCTTTCAGTTGGCAATACTGATTGATTATCGATAGTCGATCAACTATCGATTGGGCGTCGAAGTTCGTTTGCGTCCCGTTAGGGCGGTAAGCAAACCGAAATCATTGTGTACAACAAGTAAGCGACATTTGAAATGTCAGTCAAATCAGTTATTAGTTTAGGCCTAGGGCCTACTGTGGAAATCGGACGTATCGACGATAAGAGTTTGACTGCAGGTGCTAGGACAGACTTCTGTCCCACGGAGGTAAGTGCTTCGCTTTGCGCTTCGCCTCACTCAGAGGCGAGATAGCCCAGAGTTAGCCTCTGGGGTCGTGCTTAATTTGCACTCTTGGGGCGTTTATCAAACACGTTCCCAGGCACGCAGGGCTGTGATCTTAAAAAGTTGCACGCATCTTAGCTTACAATGTCCTGGGAGGCTAGCCTGTCTGGGCCTACGCGTTCATAACCAACAGCAGCCAAGCGTGCAACTGGTCTAGCTACAGGCTACTGAGCTAGGGCCTATACCGTCCAGGAGGAATCAGATATTTCGGCCGAAACTACGTTTTAATTCGGCATTTTTCGTGGGCTAGGCCTATACCTACGCCTAAGGCCTTGCATCAAGTATTTGTTTAGGCTGACCCTAGCCTACCCTCCGTCCGTGGCTTGGCTTACTGCCGAATTCCGGAGACATTCGCGCCTAAATCCATTGTAGGCTAGGCTTGATCCTACAGCCTAGGCCTACCAGTTTGAAACCAAGATGAAAACCAGCGTTTACAGCGATTTGGATAACCGTTCAAACCATCCTTCAAAAAAATGTGAGTACTACTTTCAGTAATTTATTGAGTAATTACTAGGGCCTAGTTTGACTTTTAGGTTCTGGTTTTCAGTCAGCCTAGGTAGGCTAGTACCTAGGTTTAGGTCTACCCAATGCCTTGACAGAATAAGAATTACGATTGCATTCTTATGTATAAGTATAATAATTATTATTATTATCCTAGCTCTAGGCCTACATGCCTAGGCCTACAGTGTTTCACTGTGCCGTGGCCTAAAATATATTTAGGTAAGCTTACATTACTAGCCTACAGCTAGGGCATATTCTACAAGATTGAAGTACCTATTCTAGCTAGGCCTTTGCTTTAGTCTGGGGTATGTAGCCCAGTTTTGGTAATATTATTAATCCATTACCAACTATTTTATTAATTCTACTTGCCTACAGTTATTGTAGTACTGTGGCATATTATTATGCTAATGCCATTTTTTCCCATTACTACATCTAGGGCCTAGGCCTACTTGTGGCTATGCTAGGCCCAGGCCTAGGCTAGGCCTAGGCCTTGTGGCTTAAAGAATAACCCTGCCTACCTACCTAGAGGTGTTCAGACTAAAAGTTACTATTTTGGCAGAGTAGGTCCGCCCTACATAGGCTTAATTAGTTTCAATTTCATAGTTTTACATTGATTTCATTTCAAAGTTTCCACATAGTAGATTGATTCAGTGAACATTATTTCTGCCCAGTTCCACGGAACTTTTTATACGCAGACCCATGAATTGATTTCGGTAGTTCCAAGCAAGGTTTAACCATTTTCTTTTCTGGTTTTAGATTTAATTTACTACTATAGGCGCTCCACGCTAAGAAAGCAGATGCGCGCGCTTTCGACGGGCCAATCAGCGATCGTTATTTTAAATTGGAGCCTGCTGAATGGCTACAGTTCACCCGTTAAAAGCGCGCGCAACTCCTTTCTTAGCGTGAAGCGCCTATAGGCCTAAACCTAGGCTACCTGCTTTTCTCATTCTTTCTAGGATCTTAGGCTGACAAGATGTTTCCTGCCCAAGTTTTATTATGGCTAGGCCTACTTATTTAGTTTTTATCAGTAATTAGTTCCAATTACTCAACATTAGGAAAATGTTTTGATATTGCCTTCTAAATATTTTATCTAAGCCTACTTATTTCATCAGATTGTTTTATTTCCTGATTGTCAGAGTTATTAAACTGCCTTGTCTTTGTACCCTAAATCAAATCATGTTCTGTTTGCTGTGGTCTTGGTTCTGTCTGCGTATGTTGGTTTTCAGAAACCTGCTGTTCCGATGGCCCGGCTAATGCGTCAGTCGCTGGGTGAAGAGGACGTTACCAGAGACATCGACCTCGACACTTCCATTGACCGATGTCGAGTCCTCGTCCGCGCCCAGCTCAACTTCTGGATTCGCTGATCGTCGTGCCACAGAATGTGGTTCATCTGCGGCTACATGGACGTGCATCGTTGGACTAAGATTCGCCGACCCTCTGCGTTTCCTCCAGGTACCAGATTGCTATGATAATACAAAAAACAGTTGAAACATGGAGAACGACACTAAAACTAAATATGAAAAACCAGCAGATAACTACAGATCCAATAAAAATTAAACGTGGCATTTTCCAAGGTGACTCATTAAGTGCATTATGGTTTTGTCTGTCATTAAACCCACTGTCACATATGCTTAACGAATTGACATACGGATTTAAAATTAAGGACAATAATGTGGTATGTCACACAATTTCCCACCTATTCTACATGGAAGACCTAAAGTTGTATGCATCAAATTTTGCTCAACTAAACAGTCTAGTCAATACAACATTAGAATTTAGTCAAGATATCTGCATGGAGTTTGGAGTAGACAAATGTAAGACGCTACATATCGAAAAGGGTAAGGTTACACAAGCAGAAGAGTTCCAGCTAGATGATGGAAATAGGATTGGAGTATTGGATGATAACGAAGTATACAAATATTTAGGATTCTCACAAGCTGCCAGAATTGAACATAAAGTTATGAAAGCAAAATTGATAGATACATACAAGAAACGACTAAAGTCTATCCTCAAGACGCAACTAAACGGTAAAAACAAGATCACAGCAATAAATACATATGCTGTACCAGTACTGACATATTCATTCGGAATCATTAAATGGACGCAGACAGACATCCACGCGTTGGAAATATTAACTCGTACTACACTTACCAAACACAGAATACATCATCCTAAATCAGCAATAGAGAGATTGACACTTCCAAGAGAAAAAGGAGGACGGGGCCTAATTGATCTGAACAACTTATATTATAAACAAATAGACATTTTAAGAAAATACTTTTTTACAAAGAGCAACCAATCCACACTTCATAGGGCTGTAGTGCTAGCTGACAAATCATTAACTCCACTCAATCTAGCAAACGAAAATGTCAATCTACAAGGGAAACTCATAACTGATGCTTCAAAAGAGTTACGTCTCTCAGAAAAGACCCTACACAAGAGACATTATGATGAACTACACAAAGGTCACGTAGATATTAAAGCATCAAATAGGTGGTTAAACAACGGGGAACTATTTGGAGAAACAGAAGGTTTTATGATGGCTATTCAAGACAGAGTGATTGCGACAAACAATTATAAAAAAAACATAATACAAGATGCGACAGTAAACGATCAATGTAGAAAATGTAGTGCAAGGGGTGAAACAATCGAACACATCATATCCGGGTGCAAGTCACTATGTCAAACAGATTACCTCTACAGACATAACCAAGTAGCTAACATTATTCATCAAAAACTAGCAATCAAGTACAACCTCATTGACACACACACACCTTACTACAAATACAAACCAGAGAAAGTACTAGATAGTAAAGATTACAAATTATATTACGACCGCACAGTTATAACAGACCAAACGATACATCACAACAGACCGGATTTAATAATAATTGACAAGAAGAAACAAGAAACTACCCTTATCGACGTTGCTATCCCAATGTGCCATAACGTCGAGACCACGTGGAAGAAAAAAATTGACAAGTATAGTGAACTTGCAATTGAGATCAAGAAGATGTGGAAACAGAAAAAGGTAAATACAATACCATTTATTATATCAGCCAACGGCATCATACCGAAGAAGCTACATGAAAGCATTAAACAACTAGATCTTCAACCCAATGTATACATCGAGACTCAAAAGGCAGTAATACTCAACACGTGTAGAATAGTTCGTAAATTTCTAAACTAAGAATGATACTTCGAGATTTCGAGACAGCTTCCATCCTGACATGGTTTTCGTGGTTTCCCATAGTCCGAAGAGCAAATGCTAGGATGGCGACGAGAAATCGGCCACGACCGTACACAGCAGAAAGAAAACATCATCTACAAACAATATTAGAATTTATAAATGACTTATTTTAGTTAGAGTTAAGACAAAAGTAATAATGTATGTAATAGGTACACATGGAAGTACTTGACGTAAGTCCGTACAACATGTTAGCTCCGGTTTTAACCGAGTTTGTATGAAATACATCCAATAAAATAATAATAATATTAATAATAATAATAATAATAATAATAATAATAATAATAATAATAATAATAATAATAACAACAACAATAATTATTTTTTTTAAATTATTATTACATCAATTATATATGTGTACATTTTGATATGCTTCGGTCCACAAAGCCTTATAATAAGATGACGACAGTACAAAGGGTAGTTCACCCTTGGAACAACCTGCCCTCACCTATTGTGATGTAAAACATTTCCCTGCCATGTGCAAGAAGCACTTGTGGCAGAACCACTGACGATAAATACTAGCCAAGGCTCTTTGCGGCACGAGATATTTCATCAAGTGTTTTAGCAAATGTTTGCTAGCGACGACAGCCAGCGACGACACCTTTTCTTTTTATTTATAATAAACAAAAAAATATATAAATAAAAAATATATAAATAATTTTAAATTTTAGTATATTAGTTATTAGTAGTATATTTTTGTTTATAAATTAAACTTTTAATTTAATATAGAAATAAGGCAATAAGGTATAGCCAAGGGAGTATACTTGATATTTATGTCCGTACAACATGTTAGCATCGACGAGTTTGTATAATGTACAACAAATAAAATAATAATAGTAAATCGATGGAGATGGCTCAGGCGTTGGCTCGTCAGACTCTCGTTCGGAAGGTCCCGGGTTCGAGACCGGCAATCCTGACCGATAGTTTATTCCAAGGGCTTTTCTTCAAAAGTTAATGCGAATGCAGGACTTGTGACCATTCAAACAGCCCTTGGACATTCCGACACAAATTACCTTTCCAAAATAGAATCAACAACCGCATTCTAACGCAATCTAACCTAGTTAGAGTGTTAGACATACCTGTAAACAGCATGCAACTGACTGGAAAGGTTTACTTGAACAAAACAATAATGTAACTTGAGTATCAAGGGTCACCTTCATCTTACATGCAGAGACGCCAAGCATCATGATACTATACAATTACATAATAACATAGTGAACTATATTTGTTTTAGGATCTTGCCGTCATCCCGGAAGCTGCAAACGACGATGTCGTCGTCATCGAAGACGTTGCAGTTGCAAACGACGATGTCGTCGTCATCGAAGACGTTGCAGTTGCAAACGACGATGTCGTCGTCATCGAAGACGTTGCAGTTGCAAACGACGATGTCGTCGTCATCGAAGACGTTGCAGTTGCAAACGACGACGTTTAAGACGCTGATGCTGACGCTGCAGAAATGCCACTCGAGATTGCATGTGTACTATGCTACACCCGGCAGAAATGCCAACTGATGATTCCTTGTCGGCATTTAGTCACGTGTACTCCATGCTTGGAGACACTGCGGCAGCAGGCTGAAGAGAACGAGGAGAACCCAGGCGTCTTGAGGTGCCCTTCTTGCCGAACTGTAGTATTTGAAACAATAGCTGTGTTCTTGGCTTGACATGTGCGGGCAAGACAATACGTTTTACAAAATGTGTATAAAACAATAGTTAGGGCGTGAGACCATCCAATACAGTATTTTGAGAAGATCCAAACTATTTTGTATACATTCTGGTTGATGCATTCTCCTACAGTTTCGAGTAAAAAAAAATGATGACAATTTGTCTGAAAGTATACGATCTGCATGTCTGATATTTCAGTAGAGCTGCTATGACTGTAAACAAACAAATTTTGGAATATGTATCTTAAAATGCATTGCTGTTGATTATGTTTTATAGGTAAAGTGGAACGGAGGTACGACAAAAGTAACAGCTCGCGTAGAACGCAATGTTAAAGATGCACATATAAAAATAGGTTAAAGTGGTATTTTCTATTAATCAGCAAAACTAAAAAAGCGTAATTATGTTGATACAGGCTAATTAGTTGTGAGTTTAGCGATTAAAAGAACAAAGTTCGGGTGAAGAAACCATACAAGCCGACTTAGGGAACATAGAAATGTGGTGTGAAATCAAATGACTATCTAAGGAAGGAAATTCTTGGCTACTATGCCTTCTAAGAGTCTGGAGAGTTTTTGTATAATAATGATAATAAAAAATATAATAATAAGTCATACAATAATAATAATAATAATAATAATAATAATAATAATAATAATAATAATAATAATAATAATAATAATAATTCTGCAGTTCAGACAACCAATCAACACTGCATAGGGCTGTGGTGCTAGCTGACAAATCATTAACTCCACTCAATCTAGCAAACGAAAATGTCAATCTACAAGGGAAACTCATAACTGACGCTTCAAAAGAGTTACGTCTCTCAGAAAAGACCCTACACAAGAGAAATTATGATGAACTACATAAAGGTCACGTAGATATTAAAGCATCAAATAGGTGGTTAAACAACGGGGAACTATTTGGAGAAACAGAAGGTTTTATGCTGGCTATTCAAGACAGAGTGATTGCAACGAAAAATTATAAAAAATACATTATACAAGATGCGACAGTAAACGATCAATGTAGAAAATGTAGTGCAAGGGGTGAAAAAATCGAAACACATCATATCCGGGTGCCAGTCACTATGTCAAACAGATTACCTCTACAGACATAACCAAGTAGCTAACATTATTCACCAAAAACTAGCAATCAAGTACAACCTCATTGATACACACACACCTTACTACAAATACAAACCGGAGAAAGTACTAGATAGCAAAGATTTCAAATTATATTACGACCGCACAGTTATAACAGACCAAACTATACATCACAACATACCGGATATAATTATAATTGACAAGAAGAAACAAGAAACTACCCTTATTGACGTTGCTGTCCCAATGTGCCATAACGTCGAGACTACATGGAAGAAAAAAATTGACAAGTATAGTAAACTTGCAATTGAGATCAAGAAGATGTGGAAACAGAAAAAGGTAAATACAATCCCATACGTGATATCGGCTAATGGCATCATACCGAAGAAGCTACATGAAAGCATTAAACAACTAGATCTTCCACCCAATGTTTACATCGAGACTCAAAAGGCAGTAATACTCAACACGTGTAGAATAGTTCGTAAATTTCTAAACTACGAATGATACTTCGAGATTCCGAGACAGCTTCCATCCTGACATGGTTTTCGTGGTTTCCCATAGTCCGAAGAGCAAATGCTAGGATGGCGACGAGAAATCGGCCACGACCGTACACAGCAGAAAGAAAACATCATCTACAAACTATATTATAAATGAGAAAATGACTAATTTTAGTTAGAGTTAAGACAAAGTAATAATGTAGGTATGTAATATAGATACACATGGAAGTACTTGACGTAAGTCCGTACAACATGTTAGCTCCGGTTTTGACCGAGTTTGTATGAAATACATCCAATAAAATAATAATAATAATAATAATAAAATATAAATGAAAAAACTTATAATAAAGGAACTAATTGGATGAGCGTAGCGAAAACTTCAATTTCACTGACCCCTCAAAAAATTTAGCTCCAATGTTTTTTTTTTTTTTTTTTTGCTTTTCTGTCTGTTTGCAAGATTCCGGGCGTACAACATATGCGATCTTGATGAAATTTTGAGGGGACCTTCGAAATCTCTGAACTTAAACGTGCCCCGTTCTTGGGTACAATCGAAGAAATATTTCTCGTGAATATCGTACTTTTACGATTTTTTTTCGATTTTTAGTGCGATATTTTCGTGACATTTGGGTCGATTCTGACCAAACGGGTTGGGCTAGAACGTTCATATTTCACATGGACACTAAGGTTATAGTGATGTATTGTATTTTGAAAGAAAAAGTTGAAAACATTATACAGAAACCATATAAATAATGGTTTTAAATTTAGGTTTTTTAGGTATTTAATAACAATTAACAAGTAACAATAGAAACTTGACAACAATCACCTACAATGCGTTCAAAAAGCACTTGATAAGAGATCCCACGCAAACTAAAAACTTACAAAAACGCTCATCCATCAACGCGACGGGACTTTAGCGTTTTCCTAGTTATCATAACAATACTTATGAATCTCCGTTTACAAAAAACTTATCAAGCTAGAGAGCAGCGCACGGCTCGACTTGATCAAGCTGCAAGATGGGGCCAGAATCCGCGCCAGGCCCAATCAACTTCAACAAGACGCTAACATAAGGGACGCCCAAAATGAACTTAGACTAGGAACTTATAATGTGCAAGAGCTTTTGGAGAGGTGTTCCCATGCTGTGGACACCGTGATGTTGGACTGGACCGATGGACACCCACATGTTCAGTCTCCCTATCAGGTCAACTCCCCCCCACAAGTTAACCCTCCCCAACTGTTTTAGCCTCCTCAACAGGATAACCCTCCCCTACAGGTTAACACCCCCCCCCACCCAACAGATTCAGACTCCCCCCCCGCAAACCCTCCCCCCGGATACAGCCAGCCCCCCGCGTACATTCAACTATACGCGCGGCAGCGGCAAAGAACTTCCTCATCTGCCAGCTCTTCATCAGCTACAAACGCTGGTCTGTCTACTAAGTAGAGTATTTTCTTCTTTTTTGTTTTTTGGGATATTGCTTAACGTCTCATATTTATGCAACTTGGCTAATCGAGACGAATGACGCGGGGGGACAATGGGTGGACAGGCATGTGCTGGTCAGAACCAGCCACAAGCATATGGGGAGGGCAGGGGTTCCCCACGTCGTGGTCGTCTCCGTCTGTGTTGTCATTGTCGTCGCCGTCGGGGAGGTAGTCAAAGGGAAGGGGAAAGTTATACATACTAATTCACTTTCATTCATTTCACTTTACGTATTTCGTATTTTGACCTAAACAACTATTCCTTTATTGTATAAACACTGCATTTACTTCTGACCTGTGTATGCGTACGTTTATTCTCACACATCTAATAATTACTCATCATGCAGATCCTACTAATAGTTTTAGCCATGATTCCACAATCAAGTTTACAAATCACCACCGCTAGCCACCAGTGTCATGACGCAGGTGTTCACACACACCTACTCATGCTCTGGGGTTGGTATCACTTCCACCACCATATTAGTTAATGGGAAAAGAGACCCAATTTGATTCTACTTCTTAAAGGAGGCGTGAAGGGGGGTAAAGGGCGTGAAGTCAATTTTATTTGTGTAGTGATAAGTCAGACAACTCTGATATTAGTGGCAATCAATGTAGTGAGTTTGAAGACAGTGATAATGACGGAATTGATGAGGTAGCAAGTGGAGATGGATTTTGGCGAAATCTACTAGGCCTACAACAAGGGGGTTCGTGCTCAATGGCTATGTTTTTGCCGAAAACTGTTGAAGGGAGGGCTATTCATAATATTCGAGAAGCAGGTCCTAGTAGGCCTAGGCCTAAAGCAGCTGTATCTGTGCGTGTAAGCCAAGAACCTCCTAGGTCTAAACCTACTGTAGGCCTACTGGTTCAAAGAGCGTAAAACATCCCCCCACCCCCCGATAGAGCCAAAATGCCTGGCACATGGGGATTTGCCCAGGTTAAAAGTGTATGGCATTGAATGTGTTTTAACAGGCCAGAAGTTTGGGCAAAATGTTATAGAAATTTCCCCCATGGTAACACAGACACAAACATGTATTGTGAATCATTTCACAATAAACTGGTTGATGTTTTACTAGACGTTCTTTTAGAAATGGAAAGGAAAGGGATTGTCCTTGGGTTCACCGTCATTGGATTGGTAGATGCTTAGAGTAGCCTTGTCTTGGTTTATGTAGCCACAACTACCATTTCTCTTGCCCAGATATCAGTGGTCTTTGTTAACACATACTTAACGTACATAGCTACCTCACAGAAAGGACTTAATCTGTGAAAATAGATCATAACACAAGCACGCCTCGCACTATTGCCTCAGGGCACAGTCCTCGGCCCTCTTTTGTTTATAATCTACATTAACGATCTGTGAAACCTCCCAATAAAGGGAAAACTTATAATATATGCTGATGACACAGCTATTGTATTCAGTGGTAAATCATGGGAAGAAACCATTAATTTAGCTACCAGAGAATTATTTATAGCATACAAAAGGCTGCAACAAAATTTGCTCACTCTAAACTGTGTGTGTGTGGCTCGTTAGTCTTGTTGTGTGGCTCGTTGGTCTTGTTGTTAGCGTATCTGCTTCCAATGCAGAAGGTCCAGGGTTCGATTCCCGTTTAAGTCGGAAGTTTTTTAACTTCTGATTTGGACTTAAGTCCATCAGTTCGTGTCTTAGGAGTTTGTAAACGGTGACTTTGGAGCCGTCCTAGCAACGAAGCACATAGTAAATCAGAGTTGTTCTGAATCGGCCTTGTTGATTCTGGCGTTGATTCGCGGTTGTTCACACTGTCCATACCACTGCTATATTTCCTATTAAGGATATCGATCTTTGGTTGGTTATCGCTCACTCGTAAATTGCGTCGGGGCCTACAGAGTTGGCTTGGTCGCTTTGATTACTCTATAATAATATAATATGATAATATAATTTTTTTTTTAAATTTATTAAAAACTGTATTTATCCCCTTTACCACTTGTTTAGCTGTTCCCCAATTTGAAGGAAGTATAAAAATTCACGAAGCGCATTGCACATCTGTGATGTGTGTGACTGTCTTGAAATTGCTATAAAAGAACACGCAAAATATTTAGGAACCTTATGTGGCACTACGCATAATCAAATTGTAGTTAGTTATTGGGGTTTAAGGGCACAAAACAGTAAAGTTATCTGTGCCCATCGAATTTTCTGATTGCTAAATAAATATGAATTTCAAATTGAATTTAAAAGGTTTGCTTTACGTAAGAAATTATCGCTTGTCGTGTAGTTGTTTAATAAAATTTCTTTGAGGGAAGGTTTTAATTTAAAATCTTTTCTGTCACTTCTATATTTTGTACAGGTTTCTAGAACGTGTTTAATATTTAAAACTTCGCCACACTCCTCACAAATTGGAGGGTCTTCACCTCTTAGAAGATATCCGTTAGTGAGGTATGTGTGCAACCTTTTCACGGCGAGAAGAGCGACGTGAAGAGATCCAGGCTGCCGTGATATTCTTGATTTGGCGCAATTTATTGTTTTCTATCTTGTTCCAGGAATATTGTCATTGCTCATTAAGCTTTTGTTTACAAAATGCTTTTAAATCCTAAGGTAAGATTAGCTGACAGTATGCTGTCTTGAAACTGAAACTTGAAAGAGATTGCTATGCCAATGATAGGATGCGGGTTGGACCGGCTAAAGTGGAGACAAGTGAGTAATCTCATCACACCAGTTTTTGCTGATACTAGCATAAAAATAAATGTTTACAAATGGGATAGGCCTAGAGGTTTAATTTCGAGCGTTCAGGACAAGTGCAATAAGGGGGCCTGTAGGACTGAATTTAAAAATGCCCTGATCATTGGAGACTCGATGATATATAATGTTAGGAAAATAGCTAAGCAAAGGGTAAATTGAGAAGTAGATTGTAGACCAGGTATTAGAATGGATCAACTAACAAGAGCCCTAAAAAACCAGCCGGAAAAAAATGGGTAACTAGTGTAGGATATTATCTAGAATTAGGCTTAGAACTTTAAGGTTATGTTACTCAAGCCAGCTGACAAGGCTGACAGTTAAACTCACAGCTTTATAAATACTAGGGAATCACTAGGCACCGCCTCCTAAAGGCTGGGCCGGAAAAAAGGAGAATTATGGGTAGGGAGGAAGTAGAAAGAACATGGCTAGGGGATGTTTTTTTTGGGAGTGTTTTGTGAGTGACAAGTTTTTGCGAATAAAGAGTAATCTGATGAAATCCGACGGAATGTTAATTATTGACCAATAACTCCCGAACCATTCTACATATTATCAGAAGTGGGATAAGTGAAAAACAAACAATGTGTTTAGTAATTGCTGACAAAAAAGACCACCTGCACGATGAACACGATGAACACGCCGACCACACCACTAGACCAACTATTGCGAGCAGCTTCTCAAGTAAGTCTAGGCTAAAGTACAGATACGAACATGAATCAAAACGATGACCACCAAGACCAAGTAAATAGGCCTACTTCTGCCAATGTAGCAGACAACTCCGTTTCGATGACAGACATATTACGACTGATGATAGAAGACAACAGACGACGCGACGAGCAACTGCTCACCATCATACAAAATCAAAGAGCTGACCCTGAACAAGAGTACCACATCATGCCTGACTTGGAGATAGTGATCCCTATGTTTGACGAAGGCCCAAGCTTTCAGGCCAAGGAATGGCTAGATACAGAAGAGACTACAGCAGCCATTCACAAGTGGCCATCAGCATTGACATTGGAAAGTGCCAAGTCTCATCTGAGGGGCTCTGCACTTGCTTGGTACAGGGCCCGAAGGGAGGGAATCCGAACCTGGGATGAATTCAAGGTATGTTTTAAAAGAACCTTTGTAAATCATACAGCTAGCAAGAATGACCTTCGGAAAAAAATGCAGGACCGGACCCAGGGGCGTAACGAAAGTTCGTCAAAATACTTCCATAAAAAGAGTCAGTTCTGTGGCGACCTCGGGTACTCCTTCGAGGAAACTTAACATCAAATCCTTGTGGGACTCTGGTCTAGCTCCATAAGTGCCAATCTCCAGGGAAAAGTCCATTATGACCTAGACGCACTGTTTTACGACCTCCTAGAATTTGAAAAGCTGGAACGAGATCGATCTGAGAAATTTGGCCGAGACCAACCGGACAAATATAATTTAAGGAAAGCCAGCAATATGTCAACGACCCAACAACAAGCGACCATGGCAGCTCCAGCACCAATAGGCCTAGGCCTACCAATGAGTGTCAAGCGAGAATCGACCACCGAATCGCCGAGGCCTGCAAGACAGCCATCTAGCAATACCGATAAGAAACCGTTGTGTTTCAACTGTAGTGAGTATGGGCATGTCTCTAAATATTGTAAACAGCCAAGACGAGAACTGTATTGTGTCCAGTGCAAGCGGCAGGGCACAACAACGTTACTGTCCTAACCGCAAATCACAGACCGAACCACCTTGGCCTAGTACTGACTCCACTGTAACCTAATTGTGAACGCGGAAGACCTATCCCGCGAAGTACATAAGGAAGTCGTGATCAATAATTCGAAAAAGTTTGTTTTTTTCATTGATCCTGTAGTTCTAGTTGCCTGGTTCAGTCTACGGCGCCATACAATGTGGGCTCCCAATAAGTCCGCAAGTACGAACTATTTGCAATCGGGACATTGAAATCCCGTCCTGCGACCTTTGGGTAAAATATTGCTGACAATTTCCGTTGACGACGTCATAGGTCACAATGTACCGCTACTTATTGTCCCAGACAAAGCGCTGAAATGTGCCATACTAGTAGGGCGCACGTACAAAGAGCAACCGCACATAGTTTATACGAAGATAAACGGTGACTTGGTGATAGGCTGCAAGGACGAGGCTCCATTTGAAGACCTCGAGATAGCGTTGAGTTATGCCGCACAAACCCAAAAATTAAACGGTAGAAGAGATGTCCACCTACAGAAGATACTGTAAACTTCATACAGGTCCAAGTACGTGATAGTCCAAGTTTATCTGACTCGATTTCAGTAAACTCTCATTCGATCCATCCAGCAAAACTTTTCAAGTGCAGGACGGTAAGACGGTCTTGCAATGATATCAGTAGGCAGCGACGCCACGACCAAGAAATTCAATGCGTGGCTTACGGGAGATATAGTTTGAAGTTGTAGTGGCCAACAAAGCCTTAGGCCTAGGCCTACAACACGAGTAACCTTGTGAATAATCGTGACCGTCGACCAGCGCAACGGCAGCCGATAACGCCAAGAAAACATCGTCATCGACAGTGACATAGTAAAACTGATACCATGAACGACATAATAAACATCGTTGCGAAATCATCTGACTTTATCAGTCGAAGTATTAACGTACAGAGGGCAGACAAAGATTATCAGACAAGATTAAATTAAATTAAAGAGCTAATTAATGGTTTCTTCCATGATTTACCACTAAAAACAATAGCTGTGTCATCAGCATATATTATTAGTTTTACCTTTATTGGGAGGTTACACAGATCGTTAATGTAGATAATAAACAAAAGAGGCCGAGGACTGTGCTCTGAGCAATAGTGCGAGGCGTGCTTGTGTTATGATCTATTTCACAGATTGAGTCCATCTGTGAGGTAGCTATGTACTTTATGTATGTGTTAACAAAGACCACTGATATCTGGGCAAGAGCAATGGTAGTTGTGGCTACATAAACCAAGACAAGGCTACTCTAAGCATCGACCAATCCAATGATGGTGAACCCAAGGACAATCGATCCGAGGATGACCAGTCCGACAATGAGCGACTGCAAGAGGAAGTGTGGGACCAGCGGCCAAATGCCAGATTCGTCGTCCAACTTATTTGGTCGATTTCGTTTAGGCCTGGTTTCATTTGACTGTTTACTATTTTGATACAATAGGCTTTCCGCATAGATTATTTCAATTTTTCATTTATTCTGTTTTAGCTTTCAGAGTGTTAAGAAAGAAAATAAATTACAGAGTCATGTAGGATTAAAGCATAGTTGCATAATGGACAAATATACATTGATAAAAACGAAAGAAAGATCGAGGTCGATCCAATTTTAGGACGGCCGAGTGTAGAATATTATCTAGAATTAGGCCTAGAACTTTAAGGTTATGTTACTCAAGCCAGCTGACAAGGCTTACAGTTAAACTCACAGCTTTATAAATACTAGGGAATCACTAGTCACTGCCTCCTAAAGGCTGGGCCGGAAACAAGGAGCATTATGGGTAGGGAGGAAGTAGAAAGAGCATGGCTAGGGATGGATTTTTTTTTTGGAAGTGTTTTGTGAGTGACAAGTTTTTGCGAATAAAGAGTAATCTGATGAAATCCGAAGGAATGTTAATTATTGACCAATAACTCCCGAACCATTCTACACTACACTATCATTATCTGTCATGATGCCGATGGCACAAAGAGTCTCGGTTAGCCAAGTTGCATAAATATGAGACGTTAAGCAATATCCAATCCATCTACAAATAGTATTAGAGGCTGGAGAGTACACGAGAACATTGTATCGGATACTTGGGACCTTATGACCGAGTTGAAAAACAAATTCACTCAGTCAAAGGTGGCGCTAGTAGGAATCGTGCAGAGAGCTGATATTAGTAGAGAGGAAATCAACAGGGTCAATGCGGAGATAAAGTGGGTAGTTGTGGAATTGGGGGAATCTTTCTCGATCCTAACTCATGGATGTGGACGGATATTGCCTGGGTAAGGATGGGCTCCACCCTAACTTAAAGGGATGCGAGATATTAACGAATATTTATAAGGGGTTAGTACAACGTATGGGGGGACGAGCTGGGAATGGAGGAGGTATTTCGGATATCCCTCTGCTATCGGTATTAGGCCCGGTTTTCCCATTTCTCGTGTAAACTCTGGTCACCGAACCGCAGGTTATGATAACTAAGGCTCTGTAACCAATAGTTATATCGGGGTGTTTTTCAAGTGCGCGCTGCGTGTCTGTAACCAGTAGTTAGCTGAACCTAATTTCTATTGGTTCACCGTTAAGATTTTACCGTTAGATGGCCATGCCCCAGCATGAGTCTTCAGTTACAAGGCGGTGAAAGCTTACAGACGTCAAACGTCAAACCACCTGTAACTTTGTGTCAACAACTTGTGAAAAATTATAGTAGGGCCTATTCATAATTTAATTCTATCTGGTTCATGGCAGATAAGCTAAAGCGTGCTCGTGGTCGTGATTTTACGGCTGCGGAAATATCGTTACTTGCGAATCATGGTTTTAAATACAAACACATTTTGGAGAACAAAAAAACTGATGCTGTAACCTACAAAGAAAAAGATAAGTTTTGGGACATTCTAGCATCAGAATTTAATGCCTCCAATGGGTCATTTCCTCGTCAAACGTCATCATTGAGGATGAAATACGACAATTTTTTTTAAAAATGCCGTAAGGCATTAGGCGAGGAGAAATGTGAGATATTTAAAAGGGGGGTGGTAGACCAAACTTTGTGCCTACTAGGGACCCAGTGATAGAAAAGATACGGAGCATTCTCTCCATTTCTGTGGAAGGCCTTTTTAATCCGTATGATAGTAATAACGGCAGCGCTTCGTTATTGACACACGGTAAGAACATAAACATTTGTATACTAATTCATAGGCTAGTGCCTAGTAGGCCCTAGGCTAGGGCCTAGCCTACACATGGTCAATATGATTACATGGGGTTAGGCTAGGCCCTACACATGGTCAATATGATTACATAGGCCTAGGCCTAGTAAGTAGGCCCTAGGCCCAACAGCTTGACCATCCCTTGTTCACTTTCACTATATTAATCTGTTTTACCTCTTGTTTTTAGATGATGATAGTTCTACAACTGAAGCCAGCACTCAGCCGCTGATTCACATTGAAGAGGTGAGTTTCTTTCTACCATAGTTGTAGGCCTAGGCCTACCCTGTGGCAGGTTTGGTTAGGTTGAGGCCCAGCCTAGGCCTAGCTCTACTGGTAGCCTAGGCCTACTCATTTTATTCACGAACTACTAAGTTCAACTATGATCTAGCTGCATTAACTATGTCTATTGTATAAAGAAGAACTGCTATGGTAAAGGCCGATGCATAATAACACCACAACTGTAAGTTTGTTCAATTGTTAGCTT
>JAMZAV010006370.1:0-36238 GCA_024449915.1 Sweltsa coloradensis
TTTTTTTTTGTTAAACCTTTTAAATCCTGATGAATAGTTCTGGTCGACAGTACTGCGATTATTACGGATCGCCTGGGGTGTTAATACCCGGGTTTTTGATTCTAGAAAGTTCCTCAGTCTGAAGTTTACCATGTGCTCCATTACTTTTGCTGTCATTGTAGTTAGAGATATGGGTCTGTAACTTTCAATCTTGCTGCTGCTTTTCCCCTCTTCAATATAGTAGACCAGAGCCAGCCCCTGTGGATTTTTTTTCGTTCACCCCACTTAACATCTCAAATCTGACTTGATCACGTGATAGTTTTGCACCTTATGAAACAGCCCCAGGTAGTTGTCACTGAAAAATTGTGGTATACGTTTTTTTTTAGAGGCCATTTTGTTTTTGAATGTGCAATCATTGAAACGCTTACTCTCTATGTCTTAAAAAGTACAAAACTCGGGACTGGGTTAACCGATTTTATTTTTTTAAACACGATTTGTAGGTAACTGTATTCTTTCCCTATTACATACAATCAATTTTTTAATAAACATATGATTTCGATTTTAAAAAGTGCAGACAAGGCAAAATATGTAAAAATTTCACTGAAATGTGATTCAAGCATAGATTCGACACTTTTTTTTGGTTGCTAGAAAGATGTTTTTATACTAGTTTTATGATTTTAAAAAATATATTTATGAACAAAACTAATAAAATGTACAGATTTTTGGAGTTTTAGAACATACGCGTGGAGGATGAGCATTTTCAGGGGATTGAGCGCTATTTAACTAGGTTTTTAACCCAAAACTTCATATAGTCATTGTTAGCATAGAATATTTTGAAAGTAATTTAAAAACCCAACAATACAAGCAAATGGTAAAATATAATGATACTAACAATGTATTTTGAAGATTTTTTTTCATATTTTGTATTAATTTTAGAGGATTTTCAGTTTAAAAAGTGGAAAAAGTGGAAAAGTGCTCTTTTCACGTGATAAAATTTATTTGGTTGTACTTAAATTCTTTGAAAGTCTCATATTAGAGTTTTTAAAAGGTTCTCTGAAAATTTCATCCAATTCGTACAGTCGTTTGTCTCGGAAGCGAAAAACGAACTCAAAGTGTACAAATAATAGAAATATTCTTAAAATTGATATTTGAGGGACACATCTTTACTTGTTTTGCAATAAATAACCTGTCATGTTGCCATATTTAATATATTGTACTTAAAAGTGGTTTAACTTTGATAGTATTGTATGATTATCTCGCAAAAATGTTCATTTTTTGGCCCAAATTTGGAAACCATTGTTCCAAGGATAGAGGCGGCTTTAACCCTAACAATCGCGCAAATCGAGAAGAAAAGCATACGAATTAGATAGAAAAAATAGATGGCCCCAAGTTGCGATCCTGTAACTTTTTTATTAATTGAATTAATAAAATTAAATTTAAATTTAAATTTAAACCCAAAACACATACATTGAATTAAGAGACTACACTGTCGACATTGGTATAAAATAAAACCATTGAACAAGAATAAATATCCGAAAAAGTATTTGAGTTAATTAATTGATTAATTTCCCAATTAAAAACACTTTTTAAAAAATTCTTCGTAAGTCCTATGTGTAATTATGTATGCCTAAATGTCTACCGAGTGGCCTAAGATGTTCACATTTTAATAACATCATGCCAATAATTTCGAAATGTATGTGCCAAAGCAAAACTATTGTAACTGATAGATTAATAGAATAGTGAAGTTGAAACCAATTAATTATCAGAAGTTTGTAAATAACCATAAGAAAGGTACGAAAATTTTATAAAGAAATTTTCGAAACCATCGGAATTTTTCCGCTCTTTCACAAAACCTCTGACAGTAGTTTTGAGCCCCGGGGCCATTCAAAGTGGGAAACGTTTTAATTTACAGATTTACAGATTTTAAATGTGGGTCAACAATATTTTGAATACACAAAACAGCAAGAAAGCTTAAACAAGATAACTCTATTTTAACCCAAAGTACCCCAAAATAACAGTCCCATTTTTTTTTTTTATGTTTTAGTGAAAGAGCGAAAATTTCAAACTATTTATTATTTTCTTCAAATGATTTCACACCCCTTCTCCTCGTTATTAACAACTTTTTACGACTAATTGTTATTCATTCACTTCACTAATCTATTAATCTATCAGTTACAATAATTTTTCTTAGGCACATAACATTTCGAAAAATTGGCATGATGTTATTAAAGTGGGGAGCATCTTAGCCACTCGGTAGACATTTAGGCATACATAATTACACATAGGACTTAGAAGAATTTTTAAAAAAGTGTAATTAATTGGGAAATTAATCAATTAATTAACTCAAAATACTTTTTCGGATATTTATTCTTGTTCAATGGGTTTTTATTTGATACCAATGTCGACAGTGTAGTCTCTTAATTCAATGTATGTGTTGGTTAATTAATTAAATTTAAATTTTTTTAATTCAATTAATAAAAAAGTTACAGGATCGCAACTTGGGGCCATCTATTTTTTCTATCTAATCGTATGCTTTCTTCTCGATTTGCGGATTGTTAGGCTTAAAGCCGCCTCTATCCTTGGAACAATGGTTCCAATTGGCCAAACAATGAACATTATTGCGAGATATATAATCTATCAAAGTTTAAACCACTTTTAAGTACAATATAAAATATGGCAACATTACAGGTTATTAATTGCAAAACAAGTAAAGATGTGTCATCAAATATCAATTTTAAGATATATTTCTATTATTTGTACACTTTTGAGTTCGTTTTTTCGCTTTCCGAGACAAACGACTGCTACGAATTGGATGAAATTTTCAGAGAACCTTTAAAATCTCTAATATGAGACTTTCAAAGAATTAAGTACAACCAAAATAAATTTATCACGTGAAAAGAGCACTTTTCCACTTTTTCCACTATTGAAACTGAAAATCCTCTAAATTAACAATCATGAAAAATATCTTCAAAATACATTGTTGGTATCATTAGATTTTACCATTTGCTTGTATTGTTGGTTGAAATTACTTTCAAAATATAATTCTATGCTAACAATGACTATATGAAGTTGGATTAAAAACCTAGTTAAATAGCGCTCAATCCACTGAAAATGCTCATCCTTCAACGCGTATGTTCTAAAACTCCAAAAAATCTGTACATTTTATTAGTTTTGTTCATAAATATATTTTTAAAATCATAATCAAGTATAAAAACATCTTGCTAGCAACCAAAAAAATGTGTCGAATCTATGCTTGAATCACATTTCAGTGAAATTATTTACACTATTTTTGCCTTGTCTGCACTTTTTAACATCGAAATCATATGTTTATTAAAAATTGATTGTATGTAATAGGGAAAGAATACAGTTACCTACAAATCGGTGTTTTAAAAAATAAAATCGGTTAACCGAGTCCCGAGTTATGTACTTTTTAAGACAGTAGAGAGTAAGCGTTTCAATGATTGCACATTCAAAAACAAAATGGCCTCTAAAAAAAAACGTATACCACAATTTGCAGTGACGAACTACCTGGGGCTGTTTCATAAGGTGCATACTAACACGTGGTCAAGTCAGATTTGAGATGTTAAGTGGGGTGAACCAATTTCGTTAATATCGCTCCTACAGGAATTAGCTCCTGGTCTATAGGATGACTTCTGCTTTTCTCCAGCTGTCGGGTATATTTCCTTCCCAGGTTTGATTGCATAGGTTGAGAAGAGTGCTCTTTCCCTCAATATCCAGATTCTTTAGAAATTCTGGATATATTAGATCGATTCCAGGAGATTTTTTATAATATTTTTATGTTATCACACAGACTAGCATCATATGAGAAAAGCCCTATATATGCAGGATCAATCTTGTGCAATAAACTCCCCGACAGCTTACGACAAAAGCCTATTGAGATCCTCAAAAAAGACCTGAGGACTATCCTCATAGAAAAAGAATACTATGATATACGAGACTTTATGAAGGATAAGATCAGTTACGATCGACAGAAGCTTAGGTAGATACGTAGACCAGAAATAAATTTAGACTAATCGATCCATCATTCATCAGTGACCTTTCACCAGTGTTCATTTATCTTATTTTATGCCACTAATATTTTGTAAAGACTTGACATATGAGTGCCTAAATATTAATACTACCATGTGTAATCTTTGCTAATAAATAGGCCTACATTCCTTCGTAGTACTTTTCTTCCTAACAGTTATTATCATTAAGACAACAATGTAAACCATACAAATCACAATATAATCAATATCACAGGAGGGACTATGTTGACATGTGTAATGACTAATGAGTTAAAAATCCCTTTACTCTCGCAGAGAAGGTCTCTGTCTGACGTCACTTTCTTGCACAAAATTGTTAATAATGTAGTTTACTGCTCTCTGTTTCTTGCACGTGTGAACGTATTCGTTCCGCCGCGTTCAACTCGGCGTGTTGTTTCATTCCAACCGCACAAAAGCCGTATTAATGTTATTAAACACTCATGTATAAACAGAATCATGACCACATATAATGATTTTTAGAGAGGTCTCAATATGCTTTCGACATTTTTAACGATTCAATAGAAAAGCTTGAAAGGGTGTTTTAATGTGGAAGCATATTGTAGTCTTATATGTCTCTTCAACCTTCTGGGGTAATACTTTTATCTACTGTGTTGTTTTTTTGTTTTTTTCTGTAAATGGAATGTCTTGTTTTATATTATGTTCTGTGTTTTGTAAAATGTATTTGTCCAATCCCTGACTATTTGTTATTTTATCACATCACACTTGTGGAATGTGTATTATGTTGTGTATTTATAACTAGGAAAACGCTAAAGTACCGCCGCGTTGATGGATGAGCTTTTTTTAAGTTTTTGGTTTGCGTGGGATATCTTTATTTTTGCAAGTGCTTTGCTTTGCTGCCTATGCATTGTAGGTGATTGTTGTCAAGTTTCTATTGTTTCTTGTCACTTGGTATTATATTTACCGTAAAAAACTTATATTAAAAGCTTTATTTCTATGGATTCTGGCTAACTTTTTCAACTTTTTGTTTCAAAAGGTACTACATCACCATAACCTTAATGTCCATGTTTAATATGAACGTTGTAGCCCCACCCGTTTGGTCATAATCGGCCCAAATGGCACGAAAATATCGTACTAAACCGTAAAAAACTTATATTAAAAGCTTTATTTCTATGGATTCTGGCTATTTTTTTCAACTTTTTGTTTCATAAGGTACTACATCACTATAACCTTAATGTCCATGTTAAATATGAACGTTGTAGCCCCACCCGTTTGGTCACAATCGGCCCAAATGCACGAAAATATCGCACTAAACCGTAAAAAACTTATATTAAAAGCTTTATTTCTATGGATTCTGGCTAACTTTTACAACTTTTTCTTTCAAAAGGTACTACATCACCATAACTTTAATGTCCATGTATAATATGACCGTTGTAGCCCCACCGGTTTGGTAAGAATCGGCCCAAATGGCACGAAAATATCGCACTAAACCGTAAAAAACTTATATTAAAGCTTTATTTCTATAGATTCTGTTAACTTTTGCAACTTTTTCTTTCATAAGGTACTACATCACCATAACCTTAATGTCCATGTATAATATGACCATTGTAGCCCCACCCGTTTGGTCAGAATCGGCCGAAATGGCACGAAAATATCGCACTAAAAATCAAAAAAAAAATCGTAAAAGTACGATATTCATGAGAAATATTTCTTCGATTGTGCCCAAAAACAATCACCTCTAAGTTCAGAGATTTCAAAGGTCCCCTCAAATTTTCATCAAGATCGGATATGCCGTGTGCCCGGTAGAGAGCGAACAAACAGACGGAAAAAAAAAAAAAACAAAAAAAAAAAAAAAACAAAACAAAACAAAAAAACACCCGAGCTAAATTTTTTGGGAGGTCGGTGAAATTGAAGTCTTCGCTTCGCTCATCCAAATAAATAATAATAATAATGATTGTAATTTATAAGAGCAAACTTTTTCGACAACTGCTATGAATCAATAATAATAGTAATAATAATAATAATAATAATAATAAAAATAATAATAATAATAATAATAAATAATAACCCCAACATTGTTGGGGTTACAAGCTAGTCACGCTCGAGATAAGTTGCTGGTTAAATTTCTATTGCCGCTGAAATACAAGCATTCCATCTAAAATTTTGACTGCATCTTGATCTACTAGTGACGTACTACAAGTGACATTGAAGGGAAGTATTAGTTTTCATTATTTATACCATTATTTTGTAGTTATATATGATTGAATAGACCTAGGCTATAAATTGCATTGAAACAGTTGAATTTTGTTAATTTTTGACAGTTAGTGGTAGGCATATATTCATTTAGAGGCATTATTTGTAACTTCAGCAAGGTAATATATCTAAAATAGTATAATATTTAGCATTTTACGTAAGCACCGTTAATTATTTTTGCAGAATCGAGAAGATTGAAGTCTTCTAAATTCGTCAAATAAGAAAAGATTTATCAAAACGAAAAGGCAAGGAGGTTAAGAAGCGAAGACCTCATCACCGCCCTGAAATTGATGAATCATTGAGAAAAGTGTTTTTCATTCTTTTTAAGTGCATTGACTTTATAAACAATAACAAATAATAGGTGACTTTGACAGATAGTAGAATAATTTATCTAGAACAAGGAAAATAGGGAATTACAGACGATGGATGTTTCTGTAATGGAATCATTACAGACCACCAAAGCTGGAAAAATGAGACAGCGCATAAAATGGACAGAAGATATGAACGTTTGTGTGATGCGTAGCTATTATAGGGTAACGTTATTAGAGACTGTTTTAATAGGTTATCGACAAGAGCTCCATAGGGAGTTTGTTCGTGAATATCCATTTTTAGAAGTAAGTGAACAGAGAATAGCTGACCAAAGAAGAATTATAGTTAAAAATAAAATGTTACCAGTAAACATATTAAATAGAATAAAACGCGAAGTGAAGAACGAACTACAAGCGCCATCAAGATGAAACGGCAATACATCAGCAGAGGACAGCGAAGAAGAAGACCACTTCATACCAGAGCTACTAGAACTACCAGAAATACCGGTATTGCCATCCCTGCAAGAAACTTCAAATCTACCAGACACACCAGAACTTCCAGACCAACCAGAACGTCCAGACCTATCAGAACGTCCAGACCAACCAGAACATCCAGATTTACCAGAACGTCCAGGCCTACCAGAACATCCAGACCTACCAGAACGTCCAGGCCTACCAGAACGTCCAGAACCACTAGAAATACCAAACCAACCAAGAAATTCAAGATACCCAGAACAACTAGACGATCAAACACAAGAGGTAGATATGCATAACGCAATAGAAACATCCTAGCTTTAGCATTTACAACAGCCATGTCAGAGTTTGCGCACATACAACCAAACAGAAGACCATACATACCTAAACCCAAGCATTCAAAGGAAATGAAGACAGCGGTACACATAATGAACACACATATTTTATCAGATTACACACAAGACGAACTATCATTTGCAGACGTTCATGCGGCAATTTATTGTGCCGCTGTAGCAGTGGTTAGATATTTGGGCTTAAAGGTAAAATCTGCAACATCTTCAAAGACAAAACAGGAGAAGAAAGTACGAAATGGGAAAAGCGACTAGTTGGGAGAATCGTTGAGCTTAGAGAGATATCGGTCGACTGGAACAATACCGAATGGGTAATCGATCTAAAAATGTGATAAGATACTGCCAAGATATATTTGAAAGATTCAAGGTTCACGCAAAAGCATGAAACACTTAACGAATTCATTCACGAATATTTGGATACACTTAAACAAAAAGTAAGTGCTCTAGCTAAGAGATTAAAAAGATATAAAAAATGTAGTATTAGAAAAGAACAAAACCGAATGTTTAAAGAAAAGGAAAAACAGTTTTACCAACAACTATCTAGTACCGAAGATAAGAATATGGGGTAACCCGGTAGCACACAACCAGGATGCACAATGGATTCAAGATGAAATAGCTAGGATGAGCGATATTAATGAGATGAGATTCGAAGGTATAACTATTATTTGGTATATTATAACTATTGATTGAAGTCGACAATCAGTGCTACACATAGCTGGAAAGCACCAGGTAATGATAATATTCAAAATTTTTGGTATAAGAAATTCAATACTACTCACAATCAAATTAGAAAATGTCTCAACGAGTTTATAAATGGAGTTAAAGAAATACCCGAATTCTTTACTGAAGGAGTAACCTTTCTCAAACCAAAGGACAATGACACGAAGAACCCAAGTAAATATCGGCCAATTACATGTCTACCAACTATATAAAATATTGACTTCATGCATAACAAATAAAGTATATAATCATTGCGAAGAACACAATATCATGGCCGAGGGAAAAAAAAGGATGCTGTAAGAAAATCACAGGGATGTAAAGAACAACTTATTATTGACTCTACTGTAATGAATCAGGCACACAATAAGAAAAGGAATATTCACGTAAACTACATTGACTACAAGAAAGCCTTTGACTCAACACCACACACATGGCTTATTCAGATTTTACAAATATATAAATCAACCCAGTAATTGTAAACTTTTTGAAGACAGTAATGGAGACATGGAGAACAACACTAAAACTAAATATGAAAAACCAGCAGATAACTACAGATCCAATACAAATTAAACGTGGCATTTTCCAAGGTGACTCATTAAGTGCATTATGGTTTTGTCTGTCATTAAACCCACTGTCACATATGCTTAACGAATCGACATACGGATTTAAAATTAAGGACAATAATGTGGTATGTCACACAATTTCCCACCTATTCTACATGGATGACCTAAAGTTGTATGCATCAAATTTTGCACAACTAAACAGTCTAGTCAATACAACATTAGAATTTAGTCAAGATATCTGCATGAGTTTGGAGTAGACAATGTAAGACGCTACATATCGAAAAGGGTAAGGTTACACAAGCAGAAGAGTTCCAGCTAGATGATGGAAATAGGATTGGAATAATGGACGATAACGATGTATACAAATATTTAGGATTCTCACAAGCTGCCAGAATTGAACATAAAGTTATGAAAGCAAAATTGATAGATACATACAAGAAACGACTAAAGTCTATCCTCAAGACGCAACTAAACGGTAAAAACAAGATCACAGCAATAAATACATATCTGTACCATACTGACATATTCATTCGGAATCATTAAATGGACGCAGACAGACATCCACGCGTTGGAAATATTAACTCGTACTACACTTACCAAACACAGAATACATCATCCTAAATCAGCAATAGAGAGATTGACACTTCCAAGAGAAAAAGGAGGACGGGGCCTAATTGATCTGAACAACTTATATTATAAACAAATAGACATTTTAAGAAATAAATACTTTTTTACAAAGAGCAACCAATCCACACTGCATAGGGCTGTGGTGCTAGCTGACAAATCATTAACTCCACTCAATCTAGCAAACGAAAAAGTCAATCTACAAGGGAAACTCATAACTGACGCTTCAAAAGAGTTACGTCTCTCAGAAAAGACCCTACACAAGAGACATTATGATGAACTACACAAAGGTCACGTAGATATTAAAGCATCAAATAGGTGGTTAAACAACGGGGAACTATTTGGAGAAACAGAAGGTTTTATGATGGCTATTCAAGACAGAGTGATTGCGACGAACATTATAAAAAATACATAATACAAGATGCGAAGTAAACGATCAATGTAGAAAATGTAGTGCAAAGGGTGAAACAATCGAACACATCATATCTGGGTGCAAGTCACTATGTCAAACAGATTACCTCTACAGACATAACCAAGTAGCTAACATTATTCATCAAAACTAGCAATCAAGTACAACCTCATTGACACACACACACCATTACTACAAATACAAACCAGAGAAAAGTACTAGATAGTAAAGATTACAAATTATATTACGACCGCACAGTTATAACCGACCAAACGATACATCACAACAGACCGGATTTAATAATAATTGACAAAAAGAAACAAGAAACTACCCTTATCGACGTTGCTATCCCAATGTGCCATAACGTCGAGAAACCACATGGAAGAAAAAAATTGACAAGTATAGTGAACTTGCAATTGAGATCAAGAAGATGTGGAAACAGAAAAAAGGGAAAAACAATCCCATTCGTTATATCGGCCAACGGCATAATACCGAAAAAGCTACATGGCAGTATTAAACACCTAGATCTCCAACCCAATGTATACAACGAGACTCAAAAGGCAGTAATACTCAACACGTGTAGAATAGTTCGTAAATTTCTAAACTAAAAAATGATACTTCGAGATTCCGAGACAGCTTCCATCCTGACATGGTTTTTGTGGTTTCCCATAGTCCGAAGAGCAAATGCTAGAATAGCGACGAGAAATCGGCAACGACCGTACATAGCAGAAAGAAAACATCATCTAGAAACAATATTACAATTTATAAATGACTTTATTTTTGTTAGAGTTAAGACAAAAGTAATAATGTATGTAATAGGTACACATGGAAGTACTTGACGTAAGTCCGTACAACATGTTAGCTCCGGTTTTAACCGAGTTTGTATGAAATACATCCAATAAAATAATAATAATAATAATAATAATAATAACAATAATAATAAAAATAATAATAAAGTGTGTGTATGTATGTATATATTGGATTGGATTGGAGTGAATTTAAAATACCTAATACATGTAGGCCTACATACTTTTATATTTAATTACCTTATAAACTTTGAAATTATACTGTTAGTTTTGTAAGTAAGCCTTAGTCTTAATCTAAAAGACGTGTTTCAAACTCTGTAAAATTGTTAAAGAAGCAAGGCATAAATAAATAAATAAAATAAATAAATAAAAATAGTTGGCCTATTTGCATTGAAAGCAGAGCCTCTAACCACAAGACCAACAAGCCGACAACAAGTCGTACATACTTGCGTAACTCGGGCTCCCGAGTTTTCCAATAAGTCAGCAACTTGTGTCCAGACCCTCAACCACCTCGGAAGACATATTCGGACAGTGATACTCTTTTGGTATTCCGATTGTAACTTTAGAAATATCAAACTCTTTATCCAAGTCAATTGGAATTTGATCTGTTTCAACTGTAGTAGAGTCCAAGTTATCACGGCCAGCAAGAATATCTATGAATACAAAATTGGAAATAATAATTTTTTACATATAAATTTTACATAAAATTTTGGATTTTGTTATATGTATAATATATATATATATATATATAGATATGGAATTTCTGAGGTTTTCGTGGTTATTTGTATGTGTTACCATCTTTAAATAATTAAATTTACTTTTTTCGGTTTACCACGTAAGATATTCTTTATTTTGTCTGACGTTTCGATTGGATTTCACCAACCATTGTCTAAGACTAAAGTAACTCAAATATAATACAAAATACAAAACACTTCAAGAGAGAACTAAACAAAAACACAAGAATAACATCAAACAAACATAATAAACAAGCAATTTTCAAAGAAGTTAACAAAAGGAATATTATAACATGTGAAAAGAGTTTAGAAAAATATGTCATGTAATTGATTATGCGAAGTAGTCTGACGGACCAGAACCTGTAGGATGATTCCTTGCTTGACTTCTTGTCATTGGGCCTTGACTTTTGGAAGGTAACACGGTCTTGTAAGTATTTTGACCAGTATGGTTAGTCTGACTTCTTGTTACGGGTCGTAGACTTACAACAGGTATCATGGTTTAGGGAGCATTTAGCAAAGTTGGAAGAGTCTGCATGAATGTTTGTGGTTTATGGCAAAGGTTTATGATGGACTTCCATGTCTGAGGTAGGCGTTTTCCATCATCCCTTTTGTTCAAACTATGAGGCCTCTTCTCAATTTCTATTGCTTCCCTTATAATCCTGGAATGAATACGGTCCGTAGATGCAATTACTCTTGCACCCTCAAAATTAATGACATGTCCCTGATCTGCCACGTGTTGTGCAAGAGCTGATCTTGGTTCATTCTTTTCTACTGAGAGTAAGTGTTCCTGTCGACGTTGAGAGATTTTTCTTCCAGTCTGCCCCACATACGTTTTTTCACATGATCCGCAGGGAATTTCACACCATGGCTTTCCAATGGTATGGCGTCCTTTGGTGATCTTAAAAATGAACTAACCTTCCTGTGTGGTAGGAATACAGTTTTCACCTCATGCCCAGACAAGATCTTGCTAACTCGATCAGTAGTGCCTCTCATGTAGGGCAAAAATGCTACTTTTTTATTTTTATTTTATTATGTTTGTTTGATGTTATTCTTGTGTTTTTGTTTTAGTTCTCTCTTGAAGTGTTTTTGTATTTTGTATTTATATTTGAGTTACTTTAGTCTTCGACAATGGTTGGTGAAATCCAATCGAAACGTCAGACAAAATAAAGAATATCTTACGTGGTAAACGGAAAAAAGTAAATTTAATTATTTAAAGATGGTAACAAGGTAGTCCAAAATTAACCACATTTGTGATTTTTTCTGGCTGTAACACAAAATATTGACAATCAACTGTTATATGTCTGTCCCTGTATGCTTCATTCATTGGCAACTTTGCAATTTCTGCAATTTCTAATATAAAATGCAAGATGCATTTTCAATAAATAAAACCTTATCTATTGGTAAATTTGTATATTCAACATTGTACATGGGTTGATTCAATTTTTATGCCAACACTACGGGGTTTCTCAGCGGCAACCACGACCACGGCCTACTGCCTTTTAGTTATGTTCAGGTGAAAATTTGAAAATTAGCAGACGGTGAGCCCACATAAATTTTTATTTGCGGTACATATCTAAAGCAAGTATCTATGAACCAAAGCATGGCCCAGGCTTGTTAAACCTGTCCCACCCACCCAGGGTGCTGAAAGAGCAATGCTAAATCGTGTGGCAGTGTTCCTTCATTTGTTTCGAGTTTCAGTAGTTCAAAGTCCGAGCATCAGAGTGTTATCGTCGCTTTTTTGCGCGACTAATCGATTATTGGCCGATATAGCAGTTGTTTACTTCAAAATATTGATAAAACAAAAGAACAAAGTCTTAGAAACGCACGTGAAAGTCACATGGCAATTAAGTAGGCCTACAATATTCCAAGGCAATAATTTCGAGGCATAATAAAATGTTTCAATGTACTGACCACAATATAGAAAGTGATTATCATTGACCATCAAAGGTGAGAAAGGGCCCAGGACGAGTATTGCTGCTATGCCCTTATTAGTTTTAAATTAATTCTACGGAATAGCCCGTAGGCAGTTTCTTGGTAATGGCTGTATGAATTGGCCAACTATAACACATTAACATCCAAGAAGATGAGATGACATGAAGAGTGAAGACTATACCATGCCATTATGAAGACCAAGATGACCAAGGCTGGCCTTTCCGTATCTTGTTTACTGGCATTCAGGCTCCAGCCCTCTCAACCCGCGCCAACGCATCGTGACCTTGACTAGACTGTGACAAGATATAAACCAGACGCGAGGAACAGTGAGTGTTATCTTAATGGCCTGCAATCACCACGCATGGGGCCTGTTACTGGACAAGTGGACTTATCTTTTTTCCCAGGCTGCGAGAGCTAAGGGAAGCGCGGGCGATAGTGAGAGATTTCCCACATGCCCAGACGGCATGTGGGGTAATCTACGTGCCCAACCACTTTTTTTACATGACCTGGTCATCTCGGGCATGGTATTTTTTGAGCCCTGCATACCATTATGATGATCAAAATGACGCCATGAGGACTACATCTGTGACATCCAAGAAGTCAACCCGCCACCAGCTACCATGAAGACAGATGGCGTAACGGGTACAATAATACCACATTGGACAAGAGACATGTCTGATCACTGTCAGGTTTTATGAATTTCTACATCACTATCTATCATCACTAACCCAGTTCCTGAATTGAGATGTCACATTTTAGGCGTAAGGCTAATGTAAACATGCGCTTTCTCATTATCCTTTGTGCTTATTGACGGCGTTTTTCTTTCTGAATTATAATGTCCTCTGTTCATGCCGCCGACTTGTGGTAGTGGGGCTGAGTATGCCCCCCACCCACCCCTCCTGCCTAACTGCTCATGCGATCTTCCAGAGATTATACCACGTAAATAATTACCAGTCACAACATCACTTATGTTTTCAATCTGCTAGAAGTCGAAACTTAAAAGCTCACCCAATTATCACCCATGGTGATAATTGCCTTTCCTTATCATGTTACTCTCATTCGGGCTCCAGCCCCCCCCCCCTCCCACGCCCCGCGCCAACGCATTGTGACCTTTTTACTTGACTGTGACAAGATATAAAACATGCAACGAACCGTGAGTGTTATCTCGGCTCGCTGCTGTTCCTCTTTCGTGATTATGAAATACTACTTCATCAGCACGTCATTGTTTATAGAACAGCATTGGGCCATCAAATTCCAACTCGCAACCTTCTCGTGGTTTGGCCCGTGATTAGGGGATTTTTTTCTCCCTGAAACTAATGGCGAGCTCTGGGTCGTCGTCGGGGACTTTCCCCTTCCCTTTGACTACCTCCCCGACGGCGACGACAATGACAACACAGACGGATGATGACACAGACGGAGACGAGACCACGACATGGGGGAACCCCTGCCCTCCCCATACGCTTGTGGCTGCAGGTCTGTCCACCCCTTTTTCCCCCCGCGTCTCCCTGTACGTCCCTCCCTTCGTCACGATTAGCCAAGTTGCATAAATATGAGACGTAAAGCAATATCCAATCAATCAATCAGAACAGCATTACGTCCAAGATATTAGTCCATTAGACACCACACACGATTTTTTGTGTTAATACCCGGGTAACCCGCGGGGAAAGTGGAACGGGTACCCGGGTCGTAAAAAAGTCGGGTTTCGTCATCCCTAATTTCACTACCTACCCGGGTACAAATTTATTTCCGCGTATATCAAAATCCCTTCACAATCATGTTTGTATTTCCAACATGTTATGTAAATCATGTTGTAATTTATACCATGTTCTTTGAATATATTATTATTTATTTTATAACTAATAACTATGAAAAATGTGATTGTATACAAATTGTCTTGTATTTCAATAAATAATATATTTTTATTGTTAACCATGTGTTCTATTTTTGTAGTTACCATACATTGGTAGTAAATTTAGTTTTTATATTTCAGAATAATAAGTAGAAATAGTAGGGAACTGCATTACCACATAACCTCAGTTAGTTAAAAGTCCGAGCAAGGCGCACCGCCACTAGTCTCAAACAGTTCTTCATGTCGCCTGCAGAGAGTAGCACATCTACGGGTGGAGGTATAGTAGTATCTATGCCACCCACCTGAGCCTGTTCCATTGTTGGTGATGGATAAACCAAATCCCTTGATGTACCAAAGATTTTATATTAAGATATTATTACTGCACAATATAAGGAATACCTTGACTAACATAGGGCCTCGTCACGTCACAGTTGAGGTGCCAAGTTTAAATACGTTTTTAAAACAAGATTTTAAATTATTTTGTATTAAATAAATTTAGGAATTAAATTTTGTTTTGAAAATGTTTATGAATATAGGCTAGAAACATTAGGGGCTACTTGAAAAAATTGATGCAAATAGTCTATTGTTTATTTATTTATTTATTTATTTATTTATTTATGTTTCACTCAAATACACCATTTCTGCCATTTTACATTGAGGTATAGACTAAAATAAATTTGAAAAATATATATATAAACTTTTTATATAGGCTAATTATAAAATAAAATATAAATATAAAATATTTGAACGTCTGTCAAGGAGATAGGAATGATAGGACGTACACATGATTGAGTCAGCATACATAGCCATCCAGTGCAAGGATGGATGTTAGTTTTTATTTGTAACTTCTTTGTCATCAGTATATTTGTCTTGAACTTTGTGTTGCTTTTGTTTCACAATATGGCTTAAAATGTTAAAAATATCAAAAGTCAAAACGAAGAATTCAAAATATTAGTATAAAATGTAAATAAAAACTGTAGATAACGATACCATTAGTTCCAATTAGCATTAGGTACACGTTGAAGACAATTGACGACTAGTGATTTACCCGCCCCCTGACGTCACGAAGCAACGTGGCGGAATGATGTGGGATAGATCCTCATTCAGCAAGATGACGCCTGCTGAACGGCGCAACACTTATCACGCTCTAACTTTTATTCTATTCATAATTTGGAAAAAACCTTTGGAATAATACGTAGTAAACATATAATTCCTTCTAAAAGTGATGATCTCAAATTTTTAGACACAGCCGTAAACTTGTTATATCGATGTACGTATTATAGGCCTACATGGAAAAAATATTAAAAATAAAAATTATAAGTTTTGTCAACTTCTATTGACAAATAACTTTCAATCGGATTGCAACAAGACCTCATTCAAAGTATGCATCTGACTCTTAACCCTTTAAGCGCCGGGTTTTCTGGCATCGGTCACACGCCCTGGGCCGAGTTCTTTTTTAAAATGTAATGATTACAATCGGAATAGGCCTGTGTTCACTCGATTCCCAAAGTAAAGTTCTCTAAATCGTGCTAGTCTTCATCATCATAATCATAAATTAATCTTCTTACCTTGTTTGATCGAATTGGCCTAGATGTTGTCTTAGGGCAAAGCAAGAGTGGACGACACACGGCAACATGTTCTGTTGTAGGCCTCGGTAAAGACTTACTTTCCTGATTACTTGATAGTTCTTGGTCACTGTTATCACTTCCTTGATCATAAATAGAGCTCACATCACTGTCACAGGGTTCTTCATCGGATTCAGCTGTCAAAATTATCTCCGCAATATCGTCTGTTTTAAATGATTTTATTTCGGCGCGAAGTCAAGTTCCGTTTAGCCATGCTCACTCGAGGCGCGCGCCTTTGACAATGAAACTGGTAACACGGCATCAAACATTCACGCTCGTTTCAAAAACACCGACAATCGAAATGTTGCACTTGAAGCTTCATCACTTTGCCGTAATATGTCGCAAGCGTTTGCAATTTACCAGACGTCGATATCTACAATATATCGTCTTATATTAATTACAAAAAAAAGCGGGAGAAGTAAAACGCGTATACGCGGGAGTGGCCTAGCAGCGACCTCGCCTAAGCCCGCGTATACGCGGGCGTGGCGCTTAAAAGGGTTTAAGACAAAAAATAAATTAACTTTCTAGATAGAAAGTGCACTGAACAAAAATTCACAGCATAGACTTATATGCAAGGTGTGTGTTTTTCATAACAAATACGCACTTTTGATGTGCGGGTGAGCCGTGAAAAACTACACTCTGCATATTACTCAGTGCTGTAAATTTTCGTTCAGTGCACTTTCTATCTAAAAGTTGATTTATTTCTTTGTTAAATAGTTTGATGCATATTTAACTAGGAAAACGCTTAAGTCCCGCCGCGTTGTTGGATGAGCGTAATTGGTGCATTGACCTGCCATGTGTTATGCAGATTTTCTGTTGTTTTGTGAAAAAATTATTGCTTAGTCGATTTTTTTAAAATTAAATTAAATTAAATAAAAAATTAACTTTATTCTTTTATTTTTTCTTAATCGTAATTTTAAAAAAAGAAAAAAAATCGTAAAATTGCTATTTTCATAACAAATAATTATTCGATTGCGCTCAAATTTTACACGAATATAAAATTCATAAAATTAAGGTTCTGTAAAAAAATCATTACAATAGGATAAAGCATGTAGGTGTTTATAAGTGAAAGAATTGTTAAAAAAAAGAAAAAACCCGTAAAATTTTGATTTTCATGAGAAATAATTTTTCGATTGTTCTCAAATTTCACACGAATATCTTAATTCATAAAATTAAGGCTTCTGCAAAAAAATCATTAAAATCGGATTAAGCATGTAGATGTTATAAGTCGAAGAAATTTTTTAAAAATCGAAAAAAAATCGTAAATTTGCGATTTTCATTAGAAATAATTTTTCGATTGCGCTCAAAAACGTGGCAGTTCTAAGTTCAGAGATTTCGAAGGCCCCCATAAAATTTCATCGCAATTGGAGTATTGGTTTAGCCGGAATCGTGTTAACAAACAGCCAAAAATACAGAAAAAAAAAGAAAAAAAAACATTCCGGATTTTTTTCTCCAGTGTAGTGAAATGGAATCTTCGCTTCGCTCGCTACGCTCATCCAAAAAGATATCATGTCGAAATCCGAACAGTAGTTTTTTTGTCAATTGAAGATGAGAAAAGTTATAATCTTTGATATTTTTTTCATGTATGATACGTACATCGATATACCAAATTTACGGATGTGTCTAAAAATTCGAGATAACCACTATGAGAAGAAAATGATTGGATGAGCGTAGCGAGCAAAGCGAAGATTCCATTTCACTACACTGGAGAAAAAAATCCGGAATGTTTTTTGTTTTTTTTTTGTATTATTGTGTGTCTGTGAGCATGATTCCGGCTAAACCGATACTCCAATTGCGATGAAATTTTATGGAGACCTTCGAAATCTCTGAACCAAGAACTGCCACGTTTTTGAGCGCAATCGAAAAATTATTTCTCATTAAAATCGCAATTTTACGATTTTTTTTCGAATTTTAAAAAAATTCTTCAGCTTATAACACCTACTTGCTTTATCCGATTTTAATGATTTTTTCACAGAACCTTAATTTTATGAATTTAGGTATTCGTGTGAAATTTGAGCGCAATCGAAGAACTATTTCTCGTGAAAATTGAAATTGTACGTTTTTTTCTTTTTTAAAACAATTCTTTGACTTATAACACCTAGGCCTACATGCTTTTTCCTATTGTAATGATTTTTTCACAGAACCTTAATTTTATGAATTAATATATTACAGAATTTGAAAGTGGGGACAAAGTTAAAAGACGAGTCGGTAGACCAAGAGAGAAGTGGAAAGATCAAATAAGAAATGATATACAGGAAAGAGGTGAGAAGTGGGAAGAAGTCGAAGCAAGGAAACTGTGGGAAGACAGAAGTGGATGGCGTGAACTGGTGGGAAGAAGTGCGAGTGAACCTGAAGAGGACATGACAGGCCCTGGCAAGCCGGTGTTAACAACTCATAAAATGCCCTAGAAAATTGGTGGCTATAGCCACCCCCTGACCTAACTTAAGTTGGAAACAGGAGTCAGATATATATATATATAAAATTTGTGCGCAATCGAATAATTATTTCTTATGAAAATTTCAATATTTTGATTTTTTCCTTTTTTTAAAAAAAATTACAAAAATTTAAAATATAAGTTAATTTTTTTTTATTTAATTTAATTTTTAAAAAATCTTCAACTTAGTAATGATTTTTTCACAGAACAACAGAAAATCCGCATAACACATGGCAGCTCAATGCACCAATTACGCTCATCCAACAACGCGGCGGGACTTAAGCGTTTTCCTAGTAATGGAAACAAAGTTCGTTCTAAAGGTTTTGTCCAAATGTCGAATGGAAACAAAGTTCGAGCGTGATAAGTGTTGCGCCGTTCAGCAGGCGTCAACTTGCGAAATGAGGATTTATCCCACCTTCTCGTCACGTGACTTAGCGCTCCGCCCATCACCATTCGTCAATTATCACGATAAATTTGGTTAGGTGATATGGTTGGTGATATGGTTTACAAGTGATAAAATCCAATTTTCAGAAGGAGCTCCTAAATGAAGTGGGTGGTGGAAATATGGAAATATATATTGAAAATAAAATAGTAGTTTGATTATCTATGGGTAAAATAAATGGATTATGCCTACTTAAAATGTGAGCACTGTCGGCGACCGTCCTTGTCAGAATGCTAGGAGCATCCATGGAATTGACAAGCGGGATAAGACCGTGCCTTGAAACCAGCCCGTATGTTGGCTTCAGACCCACCACTCCGCAGTACGCAGCAGGGTTTCGAGTTGAGCCACCACTATCTGAACCCAGGGCTCTGTAACGGAGAGAACAGTTTATATAGTAGTACATTTACATTAACATTTACATTTACATTTATTTATAAGCTTACAGTTATACAAATTTTAACCCCTACCCAATTCAAATTTTTAAAAACATTAATATTTTAAGGAAAAATACCCTTATTTACAATTGGAATTGAAACTATAAATGCTTTGTCATTTGTGCCATATCTTGTATCCCTGAAATTTTGTGAATGACTTTTTCTTTAAATGTTGAAATAAAGCAATAATCACAATGTTCTGCTAAATTAGAGCAAAATCTGGAACTTTTCTTCATATTCTGTAAGTTTTAGCTCCAAATATGCAATTAATTTGACAATTGGGCATTGAAATCAACATTCTGTTTTAACGTATAGTAGGCACCATGTTAGTTGAAAATATTATTATCGAACACACCTAGCCAATTCCAATAAAGTGAACTTTATATGGCCTAAATATTTTGTTTATGTGTCAATACGTGTTCATTTTGCTGAAGGGTAGTGATTGAACTGCTATTTTTAATGACGAAATGATGCCTTTACCTTGAGTTTATATATACTGAAATTAAGGATTTTTTATAACAAAATAAGAACTTTTTATTTGCTATTTCTCAGTGTCCCTAATCATCACTCAGTTCACCCTCCAAACTATCTGAATCTAAAATAACCGAGGATGATCTTGCCAGATAAACAACCCTTAAACCTTCTTTTAGATCTCAATGCTTTTGATTGTGTAAGGTTTTAGTACAAGATTATTAAACGGCTAGCTCTTCAAATGTAGAAGTATGTTACATCTTTTGCACAACAGGCTAAAAATTTCAGAATATATGACACATCTCCAGTATAAAGTAGGCCAAAAGAAGTTCACCGGAAGGAATTTGGTCAAAACAAAAGACTAACTCAAACTTGTGAAAAAACCCTAAAACGCACTAAAATCTTTGTAACTTTTGCAGTTTATGGGCTAGAGTCTTGCAATTGGTCGAAAAGTTGTGTAATTACAATGCCTATTAGAACGTGTAATTAAAATATGTATTTTAAAAGTTGAAAATCAATAAAAAAATACCGTAAAAATTATTTACCTACCTTACTTTAGTTAAATTTTAAAGGTATTTATTGTTAAAATACCAAACAAATATTTGCACGGCTATTTAGCCTGATTCATTGGCTAAAACATTGTCGCTGATAGAACTCTGGAACGTGAACTTCGTAGCATCGTTTTTCTTATTTCCCGAGTTTCGGAGTAGCGTCCGCGGCTACTTCCGTGCGCTAGCCAACCATAAGGCAGTGTTATTTCCGGGGTACCGATATAGGTAAATAATGCGTTAAATCGGAAATGGTTTACTTTAAGTCAATGAGGTAAGTGTAGAAATATTGAGGAACGTATACTTTTTTAGTATATTATATTTTCATTTGAGGAAAACGTCACATACCTTAAAAACGGTATTACCGGTAATTAACAAAAAACGCGCGATCTTTCCAATGTTTAATGGAATGGTTCATGAAACTTATCAAATCACTGAGACTTCGTTATTATAGACAACGAAATACCAAATACACCATGATAAAGGTCTATGCATCTACTCCATGTTGTATCAAACCATATTATGCATCTAGCGTTATTGCTTGTCATAATAGGCCCATATTAGTGAAGCACCGTAATTGATGAAATGTTCATAGCATTTTATTTGCCGTAAAATAATACTTTTTTTACAAGATTGCAGTCAAAGATAAAAAACTAAAATTTTTGTCAGTTGTTGGCATTGATGATGGGGATATTGTGGAGATTTTTTTTCCCCGGGATAAACTTCTAGGAAAATAAAATATAAATGCCAAATTCTCAATTTTAGTGTGTTTTAGGGTTTTTTCACAAGTTTGAGTAAGTCTTTTGTTTTGACAAACTACTACCCTACTTATACTACCCCTACTTACCTACTTTCAGTAGAGGCCCGACCATACAAATTCGGGGCCATGGCCCCGCGGGAAATAGGTGGGTGGGTGGGTGGTCAGCTCAGGGTGTATGTGCGTGGAGGGTGGGGGGTGGACGTAGGTAGGCCAATTAATCATTGAGTGTTTGCTATATAAATATGAGCGATAAAAGAAATAGTATCATGCCTGTATGATGAAAACTTCCCGAACAAGCCAATACTCGTGTCAGATGGGAATGTAATTGTGATGGTTTTAAAATGCGCGCTCAAAAGATCGTGCCAAATAAAAGGTCTCCCAAACGCGCGGTACCATCAAGAATCTAATATTTTTTCTGTAACCACTACTACCATGGTCCCCGGGTGGGTATGGGTATCCGCAAGGGGTGGGGGTGGGCAGGAGGGCGGGTGCCCCCCCCCCTGGTTTTGCTTCCAAGATCCCTAGCCAAGCTTTTAACATTTTGATAGTCCTATTATCTTTGGTTTCTTCTTGAGCCACATTTTTATAAAAACGAAACGCATGAATTAGCTTTATACTCAGCAAGACCCAACCCCAATCGAGCTAAAAGACGAGACTTTCCAGGACAGTATAGCACCCACCCCACGGGAGTAAGGTTGCCCAGTAGCCTGGGGAGGTGGGGGGGAGGGGCAAAGAAAGTTATTATTGAGAAAAAATATAGAGAGAACAAAATAAAAAAACACGACAATGAAAACCATCCCATCAATGTTTACGTATGAACCTATATTTACTTGCGTAGACACAGGAAAAAGTGTAATAGATTTGTGGTTAGCGCTGGTGGTAAGACAATTAATTAAAGCAATTAAATACACTAAAAATAGAAATTACAACACCCCTAAAAAATATAAATAACATTATTGTAAGGCGCCTGCTATTTACAATAAAAAATCAAGGACATATCCAACTATTGCTATCTCCGATAAAATAAATAAATGTACAGGTAAATCACTCCACTCTATTATTTATATGCATATATTTTTTTGAATAGTTTAATGTGAATTAGAATATTCGTTCCATTTTTATAAAAATTAACTTTAAAAAATTGAGAAGGGTACACACGTCGCCTAATATCAGGGTAATGTCAATTCGACTGCACAAAAACTACATTATTTTGATGTTGCATTTTGCCACTACATTTTTCTAAACGCACCAAATGCACTCTAAAAACATGTTTCAAAATTTTTCGCATGCGGCGCTATTGTTTTGTTTTGCCCGTCCCGGACAAGATTCTTGTGGACGCCCTAGCCGGTGGTTATGTTTAGTTTGCCACGGCATATCCAAGGGCTCGCCTGAAAACGTGTTTTAGGACACAAAATTGGGTGCAAAAGCGCCCGCAAAAGGGGGGTGCCCCCCTGGCCCCGAGCAAGCAGAAGTACTAATTAGCCCTCATTTGATGTGGGATTTATTATTAAACTTGTTCAGTCGATTTCTTTATTGATAAACATTTGTTAAATTTAATGGTTGCCATTATTTTTCTGCGAGATAAGTAGCATATTGTGTCTTTTTTCCTGCAATAGTTCGTCTTGAGGTTTTGAAAAGAATAGCAGTCGTTTTGACCGTCACAATAATAGGCTTGCAAAGCGAAGATGTAGGTAGGGGTTATCTCAGTGGACAAAAAAAGCTAAAAACCGCCCAAATTAATGTTGAGAATCTGTAGCTTTTGAAAAAAAGGGCAAGAAAAATGGGGGAAGGGGAATATTTTGAAGGGTTTTCCTTTTTTGGGGGTTTTTTTAGTTTCGAGTATCGACTGCACAAAAATTGCATATTTTGGTATTGTATTCAGCCACTAACATTTTTCTAAAACCCACCAAATGCATTCTAAAACCCCCATTTTCAAAATTTTTCGCCTGCGGCGCTATTGTTGGGGGAGACCCCCAACCCCCCCTGCCCTTGCCTAACGAAAGTACAAATTGTAACTTTTACCCCCCCCAACAAAAATTTCCTGCGGGCGCCCTTCGTGGGTAGGTGTAATACTATAAAGTTGGCCCCGGGGTTATCAGGGGTTCAAACCGACACTGCCAACTTTATACTGGGAAAAGTGTCATAGTGTTGAGAACATACCTATTTTTAAATTTTAGCCTGTTGTGCGACAAATGCAAAAAAAAAATCAAAAATCGGCTATTAATCTTCAATTTTGGGATTTTATAACATTTTAAGTTTTATTGCAAAATTGTAAAAAAACCAATAATTTTACTAAAGTAGTAGAGGGGCCTAATAATTGCTATGGTAAATTTCCAAACTAGGCCTATATATATATATAAAAAAAAATGTATTCTGTCTGTCTGTATGTTTTTTCCTTTATGCATTACTACACCATTCATCCAATCTCCATGAAACTTGGCACATATATGTATTTTTTACGGGGAAGGTTTCTATGCTATCCATTTTGTTGTTACACTGGTGATCGGGGCTACAAAGAGGATTCATTCGTTTTAATACATTTCCCCACAGCAACTTGAACAGTCAGCCGGGCTGGGCCCGGGGTCGAACGCGCACTTGGGTTTTGGGGCATGCCAGTCCCCTCCTCCCAGCCAGCTACGACCTTGGCTGCGAAATACATCGCCGGAACTATCTCCCCTCGCACTCATTACGCTTGTGGGCTAACACACGAAAATGGCAACGGCACTGGACTTTTATAGATATTTTAGTCCTTACGTAAATATTTTGGTTTTATCACCCATAGGTAACCAAAAAAATATATATATATTTTATATCTTTAATTAAGTCCATGTTTCAAAAAGAGTTTTTTAGTACCAAGTAGCCAGAAGATATTGTACAAAAAATCAACAACGGGAAGAATTCATAGAAATTATGTAAAAACTATAGGGTGATTTAATTAAACGAATGAGCGCAGCGAACGTAGTGATCTTTATTCAACTTAAACGCGATTATTCTGTTAGTCTGTGTGCGTGCGTGTACGTTGAAAATCAGCCGAATCGCTGAAAAAGATTGCGCTGAAATTTTAAACAGGACATCCGGTACGAGTTTTTTTGAGAACTGCTAACAAAATCAGCTAGATCCATTGCGATTTAAACCTACAAGAAATAATAAATTGAAAAATAGGCTTCCAATGTTTAGAAATTATTTTAACGACAATGGTTTAGATTTTGAAAAGATATTTTTTGTTTGTTATTTACCTGGCTGTCAAATGCCGTACCCATGCAAGGTCTATCAAATATTGAACGTCAAGGTACCCCCAAATTCCGCTCGTAGATTGAGTAAACCTTGCAATATTTACACGTATTTTGTACTGGCTATGTTTTCCATAGTATTGTCACAGATGATAGACTACACTGCGTTATATGCATTTCAAAACATGTTTAATAATTTTTTAAATACAATCTAGTTATGACAAAATCTTTCCCGACCAGGGGATTGAACCCACGTCTCCCACATTTCGGCTATAAGGGCGCTTTAGCCAACTAGACTTGGGAAACGCCAAAGTCGTTGTTAGACGAGTGAGCGAGTCATGTGTCATGTGAGTACCCGGGAACATTTGCATTTAAGTTTGATAATTATTTTCGTATAAATAAGTTTTTTTAAGTTTAGTTGGTATAGGGGCGCGTCAACTGTAAGGCCATAATGCGCCTTTCTAGCCTATGATAGGCTCGAGAGGCCTAAGGTAGGGGGAAGAAAAGTTATGTTACCGGGTACTCAACACATGGCTCACTTACTCGTTTAACAACGACTTCGGCGTTTCCCTAGTTAACATACTTACGCAAATACGGCTCCTGTTGCAACTGCGACTGCGCTTCCTCCCGAACTGCCTCCAGCTATGAACCAATCGGATGTCTCGAGCTCTTTGGTATTACCATTAACTTCGCTTTCATTAACGCACGCAGCATTTAAATTTGTTGGGTGACTTTTATCTTGGGTCGTATTTATCAAGGAATTCAGCTTTGAGGCAACTTGTGGTAATTCAGAAATTGGCTGGATATGTGTGGGCATTAATTTGTAGTTTAATTTTTGAACCCCAAATATTTTGGTTGGTCCATGAATAAATCAACAGTACCAGACCTGGAAGATAAAATACGTACCCGTACCATTAGAATTTACCAATAATAACCCTGGTTGCCATTAGTGATGGCATCATGTCCAAAAAGTTCAAACCGGTTCCTCAACGGTTCGGAACCGAGATCAGCCTTACGTGTGTGTTTTTTGGAAGCGACTGTACGGCCAGGAGTGAGCTGGCTTCAGCGCCCATGCTCTGTTACGTACGACAGTGAAGTGTCATGTAGCAGCCTTGTGCGACAAAGCCGGTCTAGTGCTTGATAATCAACTGGCGAGGAAGGGTAGATAGCTAGCTGCGTCATCACGGGCTTCGTGGAAATAGACCGCAAAAGAAACGGTGCGTAGAATTACCATTTGTGCGGGAAAACGGCGGGAAAACGTGCCCGTGAAGTTAACCGTTGCAGAGTAGAACTTGAATTAATGGAGCCGGTTTGAAAAGTCGGAACCGGGTTGCTATAGAACCAGTTTGGAACCGGTTTCCGGGTCCAATGTCATCACTAGTTGCCATATAATTTTTTTTTCTACTAATCAATTCTATTAAGTACAAAATTTCATAAATATAGAACAGCAGAACAGTGCATATTAAAAACACAAAATGTGGTAGGTGCCATTAAGCAGTGCTGTTAAATAGTAGGCCTACACTACTGGTAGGCCTAACATGGTAGCGAGGTGGTAGAACGTTACGGTAGCTAGTACACTACTGGTAGGCCTAACATGGTAGCGAGGTGGTAGAACGTTACGGTAGCTAGTACACCATCGTTCAGAAGGAAATCAAGGGTAATTTTTTACCGACACCACCAACACTCACTCGGCAAATCTCGGATTTGTTCTTAAAGGCATCTTTAAAAATCATACCAAGCTAGCACTAAACACACAAAGCTAGCCCCAGCAAATAGGTAAGGTGTGGACTACTTGCCCTATTTATGTCTCCATAATTTAAAAGTCCCAACAGGCCAAATGCAAAGTAAAATAGGCCTAGTGCCGCCATGTTTTCCCACGGCCTATTAGATGACGTCAGTGAGTGATACCGCTGTGAAAATAGTGACTCCAGAATGAACAGAATATTCACCTGCAAGGTCGATAATGGTAGGTATCTTCCATACCCATTGATTTAAATATGAACGATTGAACGCTACTGTACCTACTTATAAAAATGTAATTTTGTGTTATTGCAAAAAATGTGTCTACTTAATTTTCCAGTCTCCATTTTTGTCATTAAGCAACTAACTAACTAACACACTAATATAATAATGAAACTTTTAGAGCAGATGAGGTTAATAATGTTCATCCATCAACGCGACTGGAAAAAGCGTTCCCGAAGCGGCCTAGTAATGTAAACTAATCTGCATTAAAGTCGGTTAAAAGAGGGTGCCTTTATGGCTGTGAAGAACAACGGCATTAGTACTCCTAGCTAGGGTTTTAACGAGTTGAAAAAAAAACGTAAAAATTGGGGGAATAGCCCGGCTTTCTTTTTTTTCCAAGAGTCAGGAAAAATTGGTATTTTAGGGAAAAATTGAAAAACAATTAACACACTTTTGGAGTGAATTAAAAAATGATGTCTAAATTCATCAAAATGTTTTTAAAAAAAGCTTTATTCAGGCATGAATTTTTTTAACAGAATTACATATAATAGAATACTTTTTTGATTGATCCCAAATTTTACATGACATTAAAGGATAGGCCTAGCTAGGTGTAATAATAATATTGAAAATTTAAAATGTCCTTGAATTTATTGTTAATTCATTCATGAGACATGACTATTTCCATCACTATTCACTAGGAGGCTGACTGACGCATTTGACATAATGTCAATATCTGAATCGCCGTCAGTCCCGTCACTGTCAGTGGGATTTTTCCTGTATGTCCACTCCAGTAGATCTGGAGCACTAGCACGAGCACCTGCATGGCCCATTAGATGGCTTTTATGGCCACCAACTTTTGCACTCTTGCAGCGTTAGCCGGTTACAGGACTTGGTGCGTATTGCACCAAAAATTAACCAGTTTTGCGTTCCGACGCTGCTGATGATGGCGGCAAACTCATCAACCTAGATGCAATGGATGATGATGACGGATGGATGATGACACATGATCGACTGCGTAAGTCCCTGAATAGAAAGTTTCCTTTCTTTCATAAAAAACATAACTTGAGTTTTGGTTCAAAAATGAATTTTTCCCAAAATACCAGTTTAAAAAAAAAGGAAAAAACGTTTTTTCCCCCTCGCAAAAAAAGTGGAAATTTTAAAACCCTACTCCTAGTATTGACTTTCATTCTTCTATTTGGAAAGTGTTTGTTCCAAACCAGAGCCACTCATAGCTTAAGTGTGTATATAGGCAACATCTTCAACTGATTTAATTTTTGTAAGATGGGAGGCATGAATTTTTCTGGTGAAATTAAGATGGCAGTAGTTGTTTAATTTTTTTATTTGTTTGATAAAAATCACAAAAGCAAACCACAAATTTCAAAGCAAATCGAAATTTCTAAATTTTCTGAACAACCATCTAGTAGATCCAGATTAGCAGGTAAAAAAATTAGTAAACCCCCTAGTACCCGCAGCTCATGACAAAATTACAAATCTCCCAGATTTTTTTATTTGTTTGAAAAATCCAAAAGCAACCCAAATTTCAAGCATCGAATTTCAAATTTTAACAACCATCTAATAAGATCCAGATAGCAGGTAAAAAAATTAGAAACCCCCTAGTACCCCAGCTCATTGACAAAATTACAAAACTCCCAGTCACAAAAAAAAAAATCATCATCTATGAACACATCAAAATGTCCAATGCCTAACGACAAACCCCCTAGTATGATCCAAATAAACAAAACTAGCAATGCCATAGGTAACAGGTGACAAAAATGCATCCGTAAACCAAACGCCCACAAAAGGCCAAAATACACAATGCCTAAGCAATAAATCAAACAACTGGCGGTTTTCCTAGAAAATGAACATCTACACGTAGCAAAATTGATAAACTTGCACTCTCGAACATTGGCAGGGGAAACAATCTTGACTCAATCAACATAACAAACTTCACATTCAGTGGCGTAACTCCTATAATGGTGCAGGTGTGCGGTGCACACGGGCCCCGCGACCTAGGGGCCCCCTCGACAACCACCGATTAAATAAATAAATAAATTATTGTATTTACAGTCTACCCACTCAGTTATATAACTGATTTTCAGTGGGGGACAGTATATGAAAGTGACCAAGTCTACCCTGTAGGCCCGACGCAATCGACGAGTGAGCGATGACCAACCAAAGATCGATATTTTTTAACAGAAATATAGCAATCAGATCAGTGGTACGGACAGTGCGAACACCCGCGGATCAACCCAGAATCATCAAGGCCGATTCAGAACAACTCTGACTTTATTATGAGCTTTGTTGCTAGACGGCTCCAAAGTCACCGTTTACAAACTGCTAAGACAAGATCTAATGGACTTAAGTCCAAATTAGAAGTTAAAAAACTTCTGACTTCACGGGAATCGAACCCTGGACCTTCTGCATTGGAAGCAGATACGCTAACCACAAGACCAACGAGCCACACAAAGACCAATGAGCCACACATTTGTAATTAATATTTTTGTATAAATATTATATTTATTAAAATTATTATTTATTAATATTAAAAATGATTGCATTAATAATGTACTATATGTATACGTGTATTTTTTGATTTGTAATAATGTGGTGTGAAAAGAAAGTATTCACAGATTTCAAATGTGATCTTTCCATTGACTGTTGTCAACAAGAGCTGTTTAAAGCCCTGAAGTGTGACTAAACCTGTCTGTCTTGGACCCCCGTCAATGTCTCAGGCGACTGTCCAGACGATTTCAGGTATAACAATAAAGGGGCCACAATGAGCAGCAAGCGATTTTTATCTTACTAATTGGCGAGCGCTTTTGTAGGGGTTTAAAAGGGACATATAGTAGGGCTTTACCGAAAATTGAATGAATGTCAAGGCTCATGATAAAGACTAAAAGGAACCACCCCTTCCCCTTTCTCCAACGAAAAAGGTAAGCATATTTGTCACCGCGTTCTGCCATTTAGTATGACTTTGGCTGTTGTTCATTAAATACGTTTTTTACAACTGTCAAACGATTCGGTCAGATTCAATATACGTATAAAGTGCTACTGTGTTTTGTTTACTGTTTCACTTTCTTTCAGGTATCTTCCGAACCGTGTCTAAGTATTTTTAGTGTGTAGGTGTGGTATTAATTTGTATTTTGCGTATTGTATAAGTCTACGGGAAATGAGTAACTCGTGTGAAGTAGACCAACTTTGTATCCTGACACAGCGACTTACCTTTTAGTGCGAGCAATATAATTTCTTTTTGTGTAACAAGGTGCGCGATAATTGGAACATGTGTATATTATATATTCCTATGAGTAGTAAAATGTGAGTTCTCGTGTGTATAAGAGTGGTGCTCAAAACGCAAAAAAAAATTAAAATCAAATAGAAAGAGAGAAAAAAATACAAAAATTTAATTTTTTTTTTCCGTAGCGGTTACGATTCAATTAACATTGATGATAATTCGGTTGAATCAACATCACCTAACTCATTAAGCCCATTCTGACACTAATCAGAAAAATTTCCCGAATGATACTAGTAACAATGAAACAGAAAAAGTAGTAAAAGAACACGGAACATAGTCTGAAGTCGCTTCAAAAGAAACCATAGAGGATGACCATCTATCTCAGAAAAAGTATCCTACTGATAGGGCTCATTTTGATCCAACATAATCCCAAAGTGATGTACAAAAAGTTTATTATTACGCACGGCTCTAGTAAACCTAGTGGCCATTTAAAAAAGATGCTGAACAAGGAAACAAATCATTTTCATCAAGCTTTTAACAAATATTGCACCAAACTGGTAAAAAAGTAAAGAGGTTTTTGGCTGTGGGTTTTTTTTGGAAATTAATGACGCGTCTACTGCGAGCCTTGTTGGCTGTTTGCAGATAGAATTAATCAATCATTCAACATGTGTTCTATTGGACGAAGGGAATCCGTACATGGCAAAAACTGTCTTTCAAAATTAAGAGGCATGAAGAGAGTTTTCTACACATAGAACCATGGGGTAGTACATGATCAGTGGCGACGTGGTGATGTTTTAGATGTGAACTTTGTTTTATCGCAAGAAGAAAAAAATAATATCTGGAAAAGAATTCTTTGCCGCATTGTTGATGTTACGCTGACTTTAGCACAAAACAATTTGGCATTTAGAGGACACAGGGGAAAAAATGGCGAGGCCACAATGGAAAATTTCTTTTCTATTGTTGAACTTTTAGCCAGATATGACCCTGTATTAGAACAGATAATAAATAAACAAAAAACAGTGTAAAATACCTATCACCTAAAATACACAATGAGCTTATTTAAACCTTGTCGCAGAGTGTTCAGAAAAGCATTAAAAAAAACATGCAGAAAGCACCACTTTATAAACCCTAATGATGGATACAAATCAAGATTGTGCAAAAATAGATCAATTTTATTTATTTAGGGTTTCTTTAAAGCATAGCTTTACATAAATTTTGTAAAATATTACATTCAATGCGTAATGCTTTCGTTACGTGACTGACCCTATTGACGCTCAGGGGTGTCCGACAGCAGTGAAAGTTGAAGAAAGTTTCCTGGGGTTTTGTGAAATTAGAGACCAGAGTGCTGAAGGATTAACAACAGAGATAGTTCAATGCATCGAAAAACAAAATCTCTCAATACATAAATGCCGAGGTCAAGGATACGACAGTGCCGCAGTGATGAGCGGTATCTACACAGGGGTGCCACAGTGATGAGCGGTATCTACACAGGGGTGCCGCAGTGATGAGATGAGCGGTATCTACACAGGGGTGCCGCAGTGATGAGCGGTATCTACACAGGGGTGCCACCAGGGGCGTAACCAGGGTACTTATATTACCCGGGTAAGATGCAGAGGAAGGGACTTCAAGGAAAGTAGCAGGGGGCTTGGGGCGAGCCCCCAACTACAGCGCCTCAGGCTATTTTTTGAAAATTTGGGTTTTTAGAGTGATTTCTGAGCGTTTCAGATAAATTACCGAGTGAAAGCAAATGTGAAATAATTTTCGTTTATGTATGCAAAAAACAGAAAACATAACAAAAATGGAACTTGACGAGAATGATAAGTATTGATTTTTGAGTTTTGGGGCTAAGTAAGGAAGCTGTTGGTATTTGTTGTTAATAAACTACAAGCACGATTTGGAATCTGGATTGCAGGTACTATATGATCTATTGTAAACTAGACATCGGAATATTTTTTTACCAAACGCGACACGATGGAGCAGTGGAGGAACGTGGGACTTTAGTTTGAATATCGGGACTGTCGCGCCGAAAGCGGTAATAAGTATGGCAACCCTATGCGGAGACCCAAATCTTCGAAGTCAGTAAGGGGTTCTGGGCAAACAAATAGGCTCTTTTTAATTTCCAAATTATTAACAAATCATTAAAATCAAACCTTGAAAAATAATTTTTATTTTTAACAACTTTAGTAGGCAAGATTAATATTTCATATAGGATAAGTTGTTATAGTTGAACTTTAATTTATTGTTATTATCAAACAAACTAAATGTATACTTTGAATGAAAATAGTTAAAAATTATTCAAAGAACTTACAAATTAAATATACATATTAGGTACAAGATAAACCATGCTTGAACACTCGAAAAATGTTGTTGATGAGGAAAATGTATAGTTATAGTGATAATGAATTAAAATGCATGTTCTGACTTACGTTCAATCTGCTCTCTGAAATGCAAACCGAAAAGCGCAAAAAAGTCGTTAGGACCTACTTGTTTTAATCACTATATTGTCTAGTTTGTAGCACTCATGATTGCATGAAACCTTACTTATGGGAAAAAAACTGCGCCAACAACACAATTAAAATTTGGACATCCACAAATTAGTATTTCAATACGTAGCCATGAGCACACACACGTAAGTATTTCACAAAACAGTCACTTAATTCAACATACGTTGAAACGAATAATTCGATATGAAACACACTCACTGTTGAACTTCTACATAATGTAGCTAGGCTTCCGACACTGTCACCCTTGTAAGGTCAAGACAAGACTGAAACGAAGCGACAATGAGCAGATAACGGTCGTCAACCCCATATTGCCAAGTGAATGTCTGTATTTCCAGGAATCGAGCTTTGTTTGAGATAAATATCCACCCCCTCCCACCCCCCCCCCCATGACACCTGCACACCACGTGCGATATCCCAGACATCAACCCTTCGCTTTTGAGTTTTCGAGAACAAACAAAAAAGTCCTCGGTTGATTTTTTTTGCGATATTTTTGCGGTTGGTCCTGGTGAAATATTGTAATCGTTGTAGGCATGCAAGGAATACTTAGGGAATTTTTACCCGGGTATTTACCCGGTTACCGATGCTAGTTACGCCGGTGGGTGCCACAGTGATGAGCGGTATCTACACAGGGTTCCAGTGGACGTATTACACAGGGTTTCGCAGTGATACGTATCTACACAGGGGTTCCAGTGATGAGCGGTACACACAGGGTTTCGCAGTGATGAGCGGTATCTACACAGGGGAAGATCTAAAGAAAAATGGTTAATGCAGAAAGAGACTTTTAAGACCTTAGTTCCATTTTGAAATGAAATAACATAGGCCTGCACCCTTATAGATAGTTTTATTTTAGAGGAACTTTGAACTGGAAAGTTTCTTTTTCTCATGAGGAACTTTTAACTAAGTCCATTTTTTAGGAACTTACCTTACCCAACACTGAGCTTAACAAGGTCGTATCGTAATACGTCCGAAGGTCAGTGGCATGCATCTTGGATATTTCGTATCACTTACCCCATAGCGAACTCATCCATATTACACTTGCCTATTAGAATAGAGCCTGCATCTTCAAGCTTTTGGGCAACTGTTGCATTATAGGTTGGTACAAAGTTTTCAGCATTCTTGAACTACATGTTGTCGCTATGTTAGATGTGCAGAAATTGTCTTTGATTGCAATTGGAATTCCATCCAGAAGACCTTTTACATATCCTACACAACAAAGAAAAATAATATGTCAATAGGTACTCAAGTTTAGCAGTAGGCCTACCTTTTTAAAACAGATTGTCTAGAAAAAAAAGCTACCATATTTTGTTTTTGTTTACAATCTGTAGCTGGCAATATACAATGTTTTTATTATATTTTCCTATGGTTAATGTCGTATTGGGTTTTTGTGTGAATGATTTGTTGACCGGACTATAGGCCTAACACATTGGTGCAAAATTTTAATCAGCAATTAAAATATTCAAATTATATTAATACGACCTAAGTTTTTCCTAAAGTTGAGGGTGGTAGGGAACAGTGGGTGTAAAATATCGCTTGCCTCCTGGCGGATTATTATTTTTTCATATTATTATGTACCACCATGCCAATTTCATGCTGATAACTCACTAGGTGCCTCATTGGTGAATGCTGGAGATCAAGGTAAAAAAAATATAAACTATTAGGGATGGGGGTTGAAAAAATGTGATTTATGGAAATGAGAATAGGGCCCAAATTTGGGTTTAAAACACATTAAAACATAATTTTAATAACTAATTTGAATAAAATTTCAATTTGGGTTAGTTAGAGCTATGAATTATTCCAATTTTAGGGGAGGATTGGGAAAATCGCTTTCCTCTCGGCGGTGCCTTCATGGTGAATGCTGGAAATCAAGGTAAAATAGTAGTCTAACTATAAGTGATGGGGGTTGAAAAAAATGTGGTTAGGAAATAGAGAATTGGCCGATTGGGTTAAAACATTAAAACATAATTTTAATAACAAAATTTGAATAAAAAATCAATGTTTAGGTTTTAGGAGCTATGAATTATTCCAATTTTAGGGGATGATTTAGGGGGGTGTTGGGATGGAATATTGCTTGCTTCTCAGAGGATTTTTTTTCATATTATTATGTACCATCATACCAAATTTTATGATGATAACTCATTAGGTGCCTTCATTGGTGAATGCTGGGATCCAAAGGGAAAAATAATATAAACTATTAGGGATGGGGGTCGACAAAATGTGGTTTATATAATGAGAAAGACGATTGGGTTAAAACACATAAGAACATAATTTTAATAACTAATTTGAATAAAATTCAATTTGGGTTTGAGCTATGAATTATTCCAATTTTAGGGGATGTTGGGGGTGGATGCTGCCCCTCAAACGGAAGTATGCGAGTCTGAGGTACATCTAAATGTGGTCCAAGTTCATAGTTCTCAGATGTAGCTACGTTTTCTTGTAGGCTCTTATTCCTCTCTGTCAGAATCCCAAGAACTACCCACACCCACCCACCCAGCCAGCCGGCACATACACGTGCACCCTGATACGACACCCGCAAAAGTGATCCGAAGATCGTAAAGATATACTTGACTTACGACAATGCTCCCCAAAGCTTTAGAAGTTAAGAGTTAACCATGTGGTTGCTGTGGTCGTCATCGGAACGACGCTTTCTTACGGGATCAAACCCTGAAGCTAATGGATCACCAAACGTTGCCCGTGAGGTTGAAGTTTGTTAAAAAAAAAATCCCAATAAAGTTAACCTCTCTCCCTCGCCACTTGGCCTTCCCCATTAGTGCGGGCTCTTGCTGTAGCCATGGGTCTCGGTGCGAAGCCTCGGTGTTCCGGCAAAACCTGGAGCTCGTGACAAAAGCAACTGGCTCAGTCACTGGTTTGCCTAGGAGTGTCCTGCCGTCGATTCAGCAGGCTTGCAGAAGCCAGCAAACCCCCGGATACCGGGTGCTCTTCCGCCAGCACACTCATTGGGTTAGGGGTTCAAAATTTGCTATGGCGCGAGCACGTTCTGGTTTGGGCCCTTGGTGGACTCCGCCACCGAAAATCTCAACTAACATTCCATTCCCGAGCTGCGTTTTTTCGGAGTTCGCCGATTTCCAAATTCCTACCGCACAGGGTGAAATTGTGAAGCCTCTGCCGATTTATCATGGGCGTGACATCACGAATAGGCCACACTCTAAACGCCAAAACCCAAAAACATGAGCCTTCGCTCCACTATGGAATGTGGCACAAAAACAAACCCCAGGTTGATGAAGCAGGCTAGCTGCTTGAATTTGCATAGGTATATGCAAATTATCACACACATGACGATATATTCACTTAATGATTAAAATCCAAAATTATCAGCTGGTTTCTTGATGAGACATTTATGCAAATTAATTACGATTTTCATTACAAAAAATAAATTATCTAGGGCAGGGCCTCACATAATGTTGAAATAGTGATATAGTTTATGATGTTAAAATGAAATAAAGAACATTGACATTATTAACATTATGTATATATTTTTAACATTGAACAAAATAAAAAATATAAAAGTTTTGTACTAATTTTCTAAAAAGTGGGTATTGTTGGGGGAGCCAGAGTATGTGGCATTTTAACAGT
>JAMZAV010006371.1:0-36769 GCA_024449915.1 Sweltsa coloradensis
ATTTTAAGGGTCATCATTCTCACTCATCCTTCGTGATGGTGATGAATGAGATCCTTTGTCATCAGTAATAAAAATTAAAAATACTTTATTGGCAAAATGGCAATTTTTAACTTTTTTTCTCATACAGTATAAATATATTCTCTTCAAATACGTAGTTTCTTAACCAAAATTTTTTGACATGTTTTCAAATTTTGAAAATTTTGAAAAAAAAAAAAAGCTTAGGGCCCATGTCTATTCAGGCCCAAAAAAATAGTATAACTATACTACCCAAACCTAAAATTTGTTCTACATAGCATAAAATAAATTTTTGAAAAGTAAAAAAAAACTTAAAATTTTTAAAAAAAAACAAAAACCGTTTTGAGGACAGGGCTAGTGAATGACACAATTGTTGTAAAAGTTTGCCCCAACTGGGATTAAACCCAGACCTGTGGCATTACCATTTTTTCTACCAATGAGCTGTTGGGGCCTACGACAAATCTACAAAATGCTTTCAAATCACACAGAAGATGTAGTTAAGAGCAGTTAAGATTTGGTTGTGACAGCCTAGTGAAATACGTAAGATCTCTCTTATCCATTCCTTTTACCCGTTTTCCCGGTTTTTCCCCGAGCGCAAAAAAAAAAAAAAAAAAAAATAAATAAAAAAAAAATAAAAAAAAAAAAAAATAAAGTTTTAAAAACAAAAAAAAAAAAAAAAAAAAATAATTACAGACGCCGCGCCGCACTTTTTAAATGTATCGATACATTTAGGGCATGCCTACAAAGTGAGTGAAAAAGAAAAGATCGGCGATATATCCGTTTTTCGGCGTGTGCATCAGTTACGAGCATATAGATTTCGTGGTCATGTGGTCGGGCGCATCGCGGTAAAGGCGTGCAACCACTGAGCATATGGGGGGGCGTGTGCGTCGCGCCCTGCGCGTGCGCTACGATCCACCATCTCCACAAGCTGTTCAAAGATGGTCGTTGGGAATAGATCAATCATGTTTAAACCCGTTCACGAAATCGTAATACGACGCTTTTGAATTGTTTTTCCCTGGGTTTTATCTTATTTCTTTCCCAGATTATTTTGCGTCGTGAGTTTCAGCGCGGGCATATAGTGAGAGGTTTTCCCACATGAGAAAGAGAGTAGGCCTAGGCCTATGTTTGCATTGTGGGCCCTGGGCCTACTGCGTCGAGTTTGGGTAGGCCTGGGTAGACATACTTTTTTATTACGCATGGGGCCTAATTGGTACGTGTGTTCGTGAGTTTAAATTTACAAGCTTTTAAAATCATTTAGTATACCCTTTGAAGTGTATCGTGGGTTTATGTTCCTTTTCCTTTACATGTGTTATATCTTTTTTCCCACATCAGGCTATGCTACAGAGCAAAAAAAATGATCCGCCCCCACCCGGTTTTCGAAACCGAGGTGCCCCCGGTCTCATCCAACTCGGATAAGAGAGATTTTCTGTATTGTAACACAAAAAACCACGACCCTCAGGTAATCGATAAGCCTCGTTGGATACTTACTAATAGTTAAACTTCGAAAATAACTTTTTAATAAACAAAAACATACTCGGCGAGGGTCGCCTAATTTAAAATGAAAACGATTCTGATCTCATTGGAAGTAAAAAAATTTAATTTTTTTTTAAAAAAAACTGAAAGACTAAAATCACTCAAATTTAATGATTACTTACCTAGGCGGAACCCGGTTTTCAAATCTAAAATTTCCTAACCAGTTCATAGAGAGGATTCGCCAAAATTGAACGACCTTTTAAAATTGATTTTTTTAAAAACGGATAAAACCCAAAACCCGGAAAATAAAATTGTAGATCATTTTTTTACTCCGTGCGCGCGTGCGTGTGGGGAGGTGGAACTGATGATTTTAACAGACCATTCCAAAAAGTTGGAGGTTTGTTTCATTAGGATACTGTCATTGGTGTTTTGTTTTTTTCACCGAGTTTTTTTGGATATTAAAACGTCTTATATTATTGTTTTTTTTTTTTTAAATCAAACGATTCTATTTTCATAAAAATTGAACTAGGGGCCCCAGGGCAAGGGTATATTATACTCTTCGTTTTTAGCCTGCCTAGGGCCAGGCCTAGTTATGAAATTTCTCTTGGCGTTGGAGGGGGGGGGGGGGGGAAAAGCCTAGGCTAGCTTTAATATGCAGCCTGGCTTGCTAGATCTAGTCCCACATTTTAAAACAGGAAATTCTTGTGATATGTGTTCAATTTGGGGGAAAAAAGGCTAGGGGTAGTGGGCAGGAGTGACTAGGCCTAGTATTTATGGCCCTACCCCCAAAAGGGGAAAATTTTAAAATATTTTTCTAAAAGCCTAAGGTCTATAACCCTTGTCTTGTGCGTATTTACTTTTAAAGGGACCAGGCCCTACCTAATTTGGTTGGCTTAAGACTGTTTTTTTCCCCCCGGCCCCCTTTTGTGCAGGGGTTAGGGCAAAAACCCACTTTACTTCAACATAAGGGCAATTTATAGACCTATTTTTTAAACAATCTTGGCTAGCCTACATAACATTAAAAAATTTTAATTAATAATTAGTCAAGCCCAGAATCAAAGAGCAACCAAAAAGAAATTTGGGCCCGAAAAAAAGATTAAAACAGACGACTAGGCTAGGGGCCTTTTTGTGCTGTGAGCGCAGGCCTTTTGTAATATTTTTTGCTGATTGTATGAAATGGATGGGAAGACGCTCATTTGGTCAAAAAAATAAAACCAGTGTTGTAACTGTGAAAAAAGAATAAGATTTACATTTTTTGTTTTTACTTTAATGAATTGATCGTCCAATTACATTAAATTAAAACCTGTAAGCAATAATTTTGTATTTTTTATTTAATAATCACCCTGTATAATTTATTAAATTTTTTTTAAAGTAATTTTCAATAAGACCTCCAATTTTGTTCTGTGGTTTCCTGAAAAATGGCCGCCAAAAATGTTTTAAAATCATTCAAAAATTTTGTGTTCCTACTCTAACACCCTCCTAAAATCACCAAGACCCACAAAATTTAGAACTCGTACAACAGCGAAGACAAACATCTCTGAAAAAAGCCTGCAGGTTGGCTTGGTCACTTTGATTTAAAGTCCCCCACTGAAAATCAGTTATATAACTGAGTGGGTAGACTCTAAATAAATTGATTTATTTTTTATTTTTTTATACTAGATCTAGGATGACTTTACAACAGACAATAAACGGTTCATAAGTTAAACCAGAACGGGCTATATTGCATGACACAAATGAATTTCCTTTCATTGACAAGGAATACATTTCAAACCCTACCTATCAGTACTGATGTCTAAAAGCGAAATGGATATCCAGTTAAGATATCTCTTGGTCTGATGGACAACAGTAAAGTTTCCCGAAAATTTTATGGAAATATAATTGTTAATAAAACTTAATTTAAATACTCATCACAAATGATCATGACTCCATCGAAAACCTTATGACGTCGAAGAAGTCCGACGTGTAATTCCGTAACTTGCTGCGTATTTGTAGACGATCGTATTTGTATTGAAGATCCTTCTTGAGTTCGTATCCCGGCTGTGATACTCTTGAGTTCAACTTTCCCTTGATAATGTTGAGCGGTAAAAAAAAATACGATTTTATCGTGCGATAACCTCAACTCCGACCGTACGTTTTTAATGTTTCACACTTGCCCGATATCAGCATTCCAAAGTTCAAAAACCAAAGTTTTTCCTGTATCTCACACGGTAAACTGTCAGACGTTCAATAATGTAAACACGCCTACTTTTATCGGCTCAGTTCTGTTCTTACCCGTCTTTATACCAAAGCACTTCGTTCGACGTTGCGGGCCCTCAGGCACTCACGAATATCCGAGTTCTTATTGTTGATGTTATCTCTAAGCTCTTTGCAATTAAAATTCGCCATTTTATTCTTCAACTAATCTGCTTTTACGGATTTCAAAACCAATTTACATAAAAACTAAGCCTGGCCATGATATCGAATGGTAATTAACTGTTCCTTATATGTTCCTATATTTGGATTCATAGACAATATTATCCTCCCGATTTCCTTTTTATAATATTTCAATCGGTATTTCGTGTAATACGACCACCAAACCTTGCTTGCGTTATCGCGTCCTAAACTCCAGGCTACGCGAATATAATTTTTTCTCGGTTCCTTTAAATCCCAAAAAAAACTCTCGGTCCAGATATCGAATGGTTCTAACCCTTTCTGGTTATCGATGCTGTCTTTTATCAAGTCCGTAGGTTATTAATATGCTCCTAAAGCATGCAAAAAATTCGTTTACTCACGTATCCCGGGGCTGGGCTAGCCTTATAAAATGTACCTCGATTGGTTATCGTTCTCGTTGATTTCTTGTATTTCTTCTTGGCAGATCCCCGTTCGTTTTCGATTATCACTTTCGCGGATTTTTAAACACGCGTTTCCTATATCCAAAGTGTTCTTTCTAGTTCATTTTCTCTAAGTTTTACGCAACGTCTAAAATCGCCCACGAAACACGACCGATTTCCAACTTCACGTCTCCAAGCTCTCACGACACACTGCCGACAGACGCCGCTTTCAACAATCCAAATACGATCGTGGCGTTATGATAACCAATCAAAGACCAAAACACAGCGTCATAAACTGAACTAGGTCTAAACAAATGTCCGGGTGACGCTACATGCGAAATGATGAAATATGATCTTGGCATTTTCTAGAATTAATAAAATAGATTGACATAGATTTTATATGAAAATTGTTAAACTTAAGTGAATCACATGATTCTTTTTATGAAATCAAATGAAATTTTCTCTAGTTTCTGATTTAAATCAAACCCGTTCTGTATTTTTAGTTTTTAATTAGTTTATACATGGTTTCCACATTTAAAACAGTTCCCTCGTAGTAGCCTCGAACCAGCTCATGAAAATACACAGCTCTCCTTTCACTAACCAACGGAAATCGACTTCAAGATAAGAAATCCATCTTCAAATGACCATTGTAAAAAGACCTAAGTCCACTCAGAGAGAGGCCGTATAGTCTCAATACCCACTGGTTCAAACGTACAAAGTACACATCTTTTTACTATGAAACACTACTAACTTCAAACAACAAAGTGATAAATGGTAGACAAACCACACGTCAAAGACATCCAACCAATAACACCCCTGACAAGTGTCAAAACGATCCACGTGTTCCCAAATCAAACACACACCCCCTGTCATCACTTTGAACGACCTTTAGAAATCAAAACAATCTGATGCTGTGACCTTGACCACCCAGCAAAACCACAAAAAACAAAGAACTCGACCTTGTCAAACAACCACTTCTACATGGCTTGATTTGCCTCTTCACCTACTGTAACTTTTTCTACTTTTATTATTCGTCTTCAACTCACCGCTGACCCCACCAAACCACAAAACCACAACTAAACTATTAAACAACACACTGTGACCATCTTAACAACACTGAGTACCTGCAACGTTTCATCTTTCATTTTCCTACATCGGAACTTTAGTCTTTTCTTCATTTTTGTAATCATGCCGCATTGTTTCCTGGCAACAACTCAATTAAACTTTCAATTAAACTTAAATTAATGCAGCATGTTTCCTGGCCACAATTCAACCTCAACTCGACTATCAATTCAACTTTTAATTCAACTATCGCCGTCTCAACCTGGCACCTTTTTAAATTTGGATTCCACCTTCATTCAACTATCGGCCGCATTTAACCTGGAACCTCTTCGACTGACAAGACTATTACGATGCAAAAATAAATTTCCGAAACATCACCACAAGTTACCCAAAACTGTCCCGACGAACAACAGTACGGTACAACAGACAACTGTACCAACTTTTTACAACTTTCCTCAGTAGAACACAAAAATGCAAGAAGACACTTTACAACGTGGTAGGGAAAGTATTCAAAAACTATTATGAATGATAGCCTTGTTCTTTTGTTCGTCTTTGCGTACGCTCTAGGGAATAAAACCCGATACTGTCCTTCAAAACAAACCAGCCGATAACAAAAAACAACGCCAGCGCTAACGTAAACTGACACTACAGGGTGTTACAAAAAGTCTTAACACACTTCTACGATGACATCTTCGTTGACTAGTTCCATGTGGTGATTCTACAAAGTTCACCCCCCCAAAAACCCCAAAACAATACTATCCCTTGTTTCTGATTTCAGTTTGTATTTTACTGCACTCTTCAGCTTTACAGTTGCTGACGTCGATACAAAACTGCACTACAGTTAATTCTTTTTATTTCGCTTGGGTAGATTACCCCACCACCTCACATATCTTTCAACTTTTGAATGCCAGCTCGCATTACGCATGTTTTTTACAAAACACCCGCCTACTCAACCGTACGACGTCTGTCTGATTTCCATTATTTTTATTTCTTCTTATCTCCTTGGGAGACCAAACATCAACTTTTTTAAATCGCGTACGATTTCCTCTTTGGGGTTCGTATCTCTCATCAAGCCTCCAATTACTCCACGTCCTCTCTTGGACTCGTCTCATCCCCCAACTTAACAACTGAATTTTCTTTGCTCTAATCCACACTTCACTTGGACATATTTTTCCCTTGCATCTCCTTATCAACTGTACCCAAATCTCTCCTTCATTGATTCACACTGGCTTATACTTTCTTTAGTTAAACCCGACAACTTGTCTATCTATTTCCTGTCCTCTAGACGTGTATTCACCCCACTAACTTGCTTCTCAATGGTACTCATTTTCTCCTCTACCCTAGGTAAGCTATCATTCATGTGATTAACCAACCCCTATTTCCATCTCAACCCCCTTTTGGTTGTCTTTTACTCCTTTTTCTATTTCGTCTACCCGACTATCAAGTTCTCTGTGTTTGTCGTTAGACGTTCATTTATCTCAACTACCTTTACATCTATTTTTTCTTTACACCACCAATCTACCCTAGCCGACAAACTATCTATTTTATTTTGATTATCCTCCTTCATTTCTAACTTAATATCTTATCTGACTTGCCAACTCCATTTTATCGGCATTCCTCTCTAGTTTATCAAGCATTCATCTGACTCGCCAACTCTTATTTTATCGGCTTTCCTCTCTTCCGACCCCCTTATGTGATTGGGTTATTTATCTGAAACCGCCATCACCTCCAACTTACTCGCCAACTCTATTTTATCGGCCTTCAAAAATCGCATCATTTCTCAAAATCTCATGATTACTACTACTGATTGCTCAGACGCAATCTCGCTTTCCTGGTGCGACCTTGAACTCCCTGTTGCTAGACTGTTCGACGCAGCGCATTAACTTCGCTCTCCGATTGCGTGGTTTCAGCTTCCAACAATGTCGCATTCCCTACACTCTCAATAACCCTTTCCCTTCCTCTGGTAGATCAAAGTGTACCGTCTTCCAAAACCGGCAAGGTAATCATACCCTTATTGTCTACGAGATTTTTCATGATTTGATCCATCATACCTTGGTCTAGCTCAACTGTTGAATCGCTATCCGTACTATCTTTGGTTGACACTCTACCTTCATTCAAATCAACATCTTCCTCTTCTGAACTCATTATAACCCGTTGATTTCTCACCCTACCCCACCAACACTTCACAACGAGCTGGACCGAGATCTCAAAAAGACAAATCCCTCCACTCCTTCCCTGTTCTGAAACCGCTCAAGCCTGGGATACACTGTCTCCTTTCTGTTCTCGAATAAATCTGATATTTTGTTTTCTTCCTATTTAGCTCAACCAGGCCTTATACCCCCCGAATTCTAATTATCAAGACAATCTCTCTTTGACTACGTACAAATGTGACCCAAAGTCCCACTCAAAACACTACAACAAAGTAGACACTTACTAAGCCCTCTTAATCTTGGACGATAGTAATAATTCGTAAAGCCTTCCACGTTGGTTCGCCAAAAGTAACACAACGAACCTACGACCCCTAAAGGGAATCGAAGCTCTCGTTGGATACTTCACTAAATAGTTAAACTTCGAAAAATAACATTTAATAAAACAAAAAACATAATCGGCGATGGGTCGCCTAATTAAAGTGAAACACGATTTCTGATCTCACTTGGAAGTAAAAATTAAAATTTAATTTTAAAACAACTGATCAAGACTAAAATCACTCAAACTTGAATGATTACTCTACCTAGGCGTGAACCTGGTACTCAAGTCTAAAGTTACCTAACCAGTTCATAACACCCTCCTATAACTCACCAAGACCCACAAAATTGAGAATCGTACAACAGCGAAGACAAAAAATCTCTGAAATACAACTTATAATTTATACTAGATCTAGGATGACATTACAACAGACAATCAACGGTTCATAAGTTAAAAACCCGGAACGGGCTATATTGCATGGGCACAAATGAATTTCCTTCATTGACAAGGAATACATTTAAACCCTACCTATCAGTACTGATGTCTAAAAGCGAAATGGATATCCAGTTAAGAAAACTCTTGGTCTGATGGACAACAGTAAAATTTCCCGAAAATTTATGGAAAATATAATTGTTTAATAAAAACTTAATTTTAAATACTCATCACAAATGATCATGACTCCCATCGAAACCTTATGACGTCGAAGAAGTCCGACGTGTAATTCCGTAACTTTCTGCGTATTTGAGACGATCGTAGTCTTGTATTGAAGATCCTGTCTTGAGTTCGTATCCCGGCTGTGATTACTCTTGAGTTCAACTTTCCCTTGATAATGTTTGAGCGGTGTATAAAATACGATATTTTATCGTGCGAATAACTCAACTCCGACCGTACGTTTTTAATGTTCACACTTGCCCGATATCAGCATTCCAAGTTCAACAACCAAGTTTTTCCTGTATCTCACCCGGTAAACCTGGTCAGACGTTCAATAATGTAAACACGCCTACTTTTATCGGCTCAGTTCTGTCTTACCGTCTTTATTACCAAAGCACTTCGTTCGACGTTGCGGCTCAGGCACTCACGAATATTCCAAGTTCTTATTGTTGTGTTACTCTAAGCTCTTTTCAATTAAATCGCCATTTTATTCTTCAACAATCTGCATTTACGGATTTCAAACCAATTTACATAAAAACTAAGCCTCGGCCATGATATCGAATGGTAATTAACTGTTCCTTTAAAGTTTCCTTTTATTTGGATTCATAGAACAATATTATCCTCACCGATTTCCTTTTTATAATATTTCAATCGGTATTTCGTTGTAATACGACCACCAAACCTTGCTTGCGTTTCGCGTCCTAAACTCCAGGCTACGCGAATATAATCTTTCTCGGTTCCTTTAAAATCCCAACTAACTCTCGGTCCAGATATCGAAATGGTTCTAACCCTTTTTGGTTATCGATGCTGTCTTTTATCAAGTCCGTAGGTTTATTAAAATGCTCCTAAAGCATGCAAAAAATTCGTTTACTCACGTATCCCTGGGCTGGGCTAGCCTTATAAAATGTACCTCGATTTGGGTTTTCGTTCTCGTTGATTTCTTTTTTTTCTTCTTTTGGGAGATCGCCGTTCGGTTTTCGAATATCCCCTTTCGCGGATTTTTAACACGCGTTCCTATATCCAAAGTGTTTTTTTCCTAGTTCACTTTCTCTAAGTTTTTCGCAACGTCTAAAATCGCCCACGCACACGACGATTTCCAACTTCACGTCTCCAAGCTCTCACGACACACTGCCGACAGACGCCCCTTTCAACAATCCAAATACGATCGTGGCGTTATGATAAACCAATCAAAGACCAACACACAGCGTCATTAAACTGAACTAGGTCTAACAAATGTCCGGGTGACGGGTTTCATGCGAAAATGATGAAATATGATCTTGGCATTTTCTAGAATTTAATAAAATAGATTGACATAGATTTTATATGAAAATTGTTAAACTTAAGTGAACCACATGATTCTTTTTATGAAATCAAATGAAATTTTCTCTAGTTTCTGATTTAAATCAAAACCGTTCTGTATTATTAGTATTTAATTAGTTTATACATGGTTTCCACATTTAAAACAGTTGCCCCAGTAGTAGCCTCGAACCCGCTCATGAAAATACACACTCTCCTTTCACTAACCAACGGCATCGACTTCAAGATAAGAATCCATCTTCAAATGACCATTGTCAAAAGACCTAAGTCCTCTCAGAGGGGAGGCCGTATAGTCTCAGTATATGTATATTTTATAGTAGGCTTTTAAAAATGAAATATAAAAAATCCAATGTTCCATGTAAAGGATGCTAATAAAACAAAGTGAACAAAGTGTCAATACAAACTGCCATGTTGCTGAAATCACAGAAAATACTTTTTTAAATATTTTTTTTAAGCAAATCACTTCTCATCTCCCATGAGTTGGGTAGTATGAATAAAGATTATCATGGCTCTCAACAATCACAATTTAATAGTAATTTAGTAGAGGTTTGTGTTTGGTAGAGCATCGGTTTGAAAAGCCGGAGATTCTGGGTTTGATCCCCAGTCGGGGTAAACATTTACGACAATTGCTATCCTTCAATATTAAATGTTGTTTAAGCACATTTAATATTGCCATTGAAACATTTAAGCATCTCAACGATCCCAAGGTCAACAGGGAGTCTTACCATGCGAGGTCTGTGAGTCGTGTGTAGTGAATGTTGGAGATGACGGCAAACGGTTCGTTTTGTTGCGTGTCGTAGAGGACGACAGACTTTCTGCCCCCGCGACAGCGATCACCATCCGAGAGGGCAGATCAAACATGGCCCCCTCGTCGGGGAGACTGCCCCGCAGTTCGTAGAGTAACGGACAGCAGGCACAGCGGGGCCGTGTATTCCGTGTTGGAAGGTAGGTACGCGCACGGGGTGCGCAGAGAAAGAATGACAGTCACCGTCAGGACACATAGTGTTAAAAACATTCTTTGGGCACAGAAAATGTCAAAAAGAGATTAGAAGTAAAACAAAAAAGTAAAAACATATGAGAGAAGAAGTGGAATAGCAAGGAGACTGGAATGTGGTGGAAAGCAGGGAGTATGATTATTTGGATTAAAATAAAAAATCAATTTTATTTAACCCATCGGCTTACCATTAAAAATCGCTGTGCCTGGCCCCTCAAATCCATTTATTTTTTACGAAATGGGGTTGCGGAGCGCTCCTCAGCAAAAAATTCACTGCTCCAACAAAAATAACCCGTTTACTTTAAATAAAACTAAAATGTAGCCTAAATAAATGTTAGGGTATGAACTTTTCCCTTTGAATTTTTCTGGTGTCAAAAATATCACACCCCCCATCTTCGTCATATCCGTCAAAATATTGCAATAAGCTGTAGCCGCCATAGCGCGCGCGCCGCCATACCACCTACGAATGCAAACATAATCTTTCCTTCAAAACCATAGACAGGCTAAAACTTGACCGAGTGGGCGAGCCAAAAAACATCGTTGGATGCAGCGAAGTGCGTAGAGTACATTTAGCGCGATCTCTTGGGGTTTATTGGGCGAACCATTTTCATACAACGACTGATAATGTAGCGCGCCTGTTCCCTTGCTGTTCCAGCCCGTCGATCTGATGGCCAGGTAAATCGGCGCGCATTTTAAACAGCCCGTCGATTCGACCGGCGAGAAAGCCGATGGGTTAATTTGGGCCTAAATCATTTTTTTGTATTTAAATCAATGATTTTGATTATATAAATCATTTGATTTTAATGTGATTTGTAAAAAAATATTATTTTCATAACGCAACCCTGATTTCTAGGGCTGGTGTGCATTCAGTGTACTAGTGGAATAACATAGAAATCGCTCCAGTGCGGCCAGCGCTCATTAAGCGTGAAGCGAGGACTCTTGATTCGGGAGGTCCCGGGTTCGAATCCAATCGAGATTGGATAAAGTTTTTTTTCAAGGTTTTCATAGTCATTAATGAGAATGCAAGGAATTGCCCTATTTACTCGCCGCATATAGGAGTAGGGTAATGGCCGCAAACTTATTATGACCACTAAAATCTGATAAGAGTAGCAAAGCATGAAAATACTTTTGACAAATGGCTTCACATAATGGCCGCACCAAACTTTTGAAACTCGATAATTCTAAATATACCCGAACCTGTACTCGCATAAATACAGCGAGTCTTCTTAACCCTCTAAGTAACGAATTAAATTGGTGTTAATTAGTAGGTCATTTTCAGTAAACAATTCATTTTTTAAATTTTTTCTGAGAATTTTGAAATATTTTTTAGCACAATTTTTAAGGAATAGGCCCTATGGGCCAATTTTGGATTTTTAAACTAAAGCTACAATTTTAGTTCAATCTAAATTTTTTCTGATTTTTTAACACATTTCTAAAAGAAGACTTTTTTCTGATTTTCATTGTATATTTTAGATTTTGTGTAGTATCTCAAAAAACAGCAACACTACAATGATACGTATTACATTTCCGGGAAACCCAAAATTTTCACATTTTTAGTAATTTTTGCGGATGTTTACTTTCAATATGCTCTAATAAAGGTTCAATTAATTCCATTGAAATGGGGATTTTTTAATTTCTTTTCAAATTCACAATTTTTTTTTTAAAATGTGGTCAAACTGAAAAAACTTATCATTTACCCGGATTTAAATTTGGAATTTCATGTCCATGATCATAGGTGCCATGACTGAGAGGGTTAACCTTTTGAGAAGTGAGTTCAAAATTGGGGTTTGCCACCCCTAAAGTGAGTTTTTTTCCCATTTTTTAGAATCTAAGGGAAAAATTCTTAATGAGATTAATAACCAATATTTTCTTGTGTAGTAAATGTTTATTTTCACACAATATTCATAATAATTCCGAGATTTCGTCTACAGTCACATCCACGCGCCTTGCCATAGCTACCGATAACACTTGTTGCTACCTACTAGCACGCACTAGGCCTGCCGTAACACGCACTGGCAACGCACGTATTCACAAAAACATGCTAAAAATAGATCAAATCTCGTCCAAATGTTCCACCAAATAGTTCAAGATGTTGTCAATAGGTAGCACTACTGCATGGCCGAGCTCCAGCTCGATGCACCCATGCCTTGAATTACTGTGCAACACAAAAACATCGAAACGTACATATACGGGAATACTCTGGCAGGGCGCTAGGGCTGTGCAAATTGGTAAAAATGCCTCCCCGGGTACCCGTCGATCTTACGGGCGGGTACCCGGGTACCCGAAATTACGAAATTTTAAGATTTTTTACGATTACCAAAAAAAAAAAGAAAAGTGAATTCAGTAATTTATCTACTTTATATTGACAGGTCATCACTTTAACACGCACGTTCTCATAAACGTGAACATGTCGACGGTCTCGGGCGCCAGAGATGCTCGTTTCTAATGTCCAGCTGTTGAAAATGCACATTCATTAGGAATTGATGTTGCCGGAATGCATAAATATCTCCGCCAGTCACTTATCGGCGATTACGATGAATAGGGGTGCGCGCGCAGCGTGTTGGTGACGTCACTCACTGGAGCTCGACGGACGAAATACGAGCGCGTATTAATGACGAATCACTTACTGCCGCCGCTGCGCGCCGACGAGTGCAAGACTGACTGGCAGCGGCAGTAATTGAGCGGACTTTGAGACGAAAAACGGTCAAACGAGTACCCGACGACTCATTTCATTACCCGGGCTATTATCAACGGGCGGGTACCCGGGTGCCCGGGTACCCGTTCACAGCCCTACAGGGCGCTCGGGCGCGCACGTATAAATACGGGCATACTTTTCAAAAGGTTAAACAGCCTTCAATTATTTCACTTTCACAACTACCCAAAACCATAAAACCTAGTTATCACCTGAAGAGGGTCTGTCCCTATTCACCATTTTAGCTAACCAATCTCATTCAACAATTATATTGTCAGGTGATAGACTAACCGGCTAAGATTCTTCCTCGTGTAGATGTAGGTGGCGTAGCAGGAGACGCCTGCCGTAGGTTCCTCGATGAATCCAGACGGAGTGAACAAGAGGTTTCCGTCGGGCGAGAAGCAGAGACGCCGGAAGAATGACTTGAACGTGTCGTCGTGGTAGAGGTGTAGCTGGACCCCGTGAAGGGGGGAGCCTTCCGGCACCTGGGGGGAGGGGACACATTATTAGCAGGCGGGGTAAAAGCCAGTGGAGGGGAGCATTCTCGGAAAAGCTGGTGGAATGATGAGCTTTGAATAAACAAAACAAATTCAAAAAATATTTAGGGGCCTATTTTAATATGCAGACAACATCTAGCGTAATAACAAAATTGAGCTTGGATAGAATGCATGAAAGACAGATTGGAATAGCCGAACAGAAAAGAACACAATATAATATCGAGAAAGGTGAGGACTGGAAGAAATATGCATGGATAATTGGATAAAGACGTCAAAACAAAACAAGAAGATGCTATTAATGTCATAGTGATGAGTAAGAGAAAAGAAAGAGGGGGACATAGGTATTGAAAAGATGACTCGGTGGGACAGATTTAGATGAGGTTCTGTACCTCATCAATTGAGGGGCAGCGAGTATAAACCTTCTACTTGGCGCTTTGGCCGGCCGTGGTTCCGCCGTTCTATTTAACCACTTCAGTGGCGAATTCTTTTACGCTAGCCGCCCCCATAGTGGCTTCTATACACACAGTGTGGACACAGTCAAGGAGCGAAAGCAGTGTGGGCACGCGAGCTCTTTGACATATCTAGTTAAATTTATAAATTTATCTCCTGTTGATTTTGCCTAGGCAATTCAATGAATAGAAACCGAGATCTAGGCCCGCCTACATAAGACCAGTCTGCTTGTTACACGACAATAATCGCGTCATTATCTGAATAATCCTGCGCATTGACTAACTCTGATTTCCAGAAAACCAGACTTGGCGTCACTGTCTGACACTTCTACAACAGTATTACTATCAAATTCTATTCACCTTCACCTTCAATATCACTGAAATGATTCTCACTACAAACTACCCCTATCAATAATACCATCAACATGAATAAACATCAAAGAACACGATAACAAGATGTTGACTGTATTGTGTAACACACCTATTCCAATACTCTGCCCTAAAAAGGTGGAGTTTCTTCCTCCAACCAATGAAAAAATCTATTCACATGTAGCCAATGAGCCTATGAGTAAACTAACATGGGGATTTCAAAGCTAGCAGGAATACTCTTCTTCTTTTCATATGCCAACAATTGACATTATTCATGTCATCATGTGTTTTCTAGTTAGCCAGTAGAGATAGGACTCCTGTTCGCTCCGATCCATGCCATTTGGCATTTTGTCGCGTTCAAGCTTTATATATGTAATACATTGAAAAAGATGTTTCCTGTCTTGTTCCCCAGCTCCACACATCCGACAGACACTAGATTCAAAAATTCCAAATCTATGGAGGTGCTTTCCGAGTAGGTCGTGACCTGTTTGAAGCCGGAATTGAGCTGTCTCTATTTTTCTACTGTAGCACTTACGTTTACCAGTCGGCCTCATTCTAGTGTAATCTTCCCACAGTTTATTCTGCCCCCTCTCTTGCCATTCCTTACGGACTGCTTTGTCTGTCGACGCATGCAGGTGAGATTTGAGAGATTTATGTGACAGTTTTTTAACTTTCTTGTTGCTTTTTGCTATCTTGTTTGGCTAGGTAGTCGGCCTTCTCATTACCATATATGCCACAGTGGGCCGGTATCCATTGTAGCACAATTTTGTTCCCATCATTCATGAGTCGTAGAATCTGTAGTTTACATTGTCTAATTTTGGAAATCAACATACACCACAAGTGTTGCTAGTTGTTTATTGAAGCCTTCCTTCACCTCCTGCTGTAGATATGCCACTTGGTCGAGAGTGCTTCTATCTTTCCTGAAGCCTGCCTGGTGTTCTGTTATGAGGTTATTTGTCTCCAGGTAGATTTTTAATCTTTGGTTTACCATGCGTTCCATGAGCTTTGACATCATACTTGTGAGAGATATAGGCCTATAGCTCTCTACTTTACTACTGTCTTTTCCTTTCTTTACTATGGGGATAACTTCTGCTTTTTGCCATATATCTGGTATGTTTCCCTCCCATATGACATTGAAGTGTGTCAGTAATACCAGTTGCCCTTCCTTTCCTAGGAATACTCAAACACAGCTCGTCACGTCCACTGTTGGAGTGTTTCAAAATGCGTATGACGTAATATTACGTCCAGAGCGCTGCGGGGACAAACCTGTCGTGACGAGATAACTCGTCATAGCCACTGAACTGGTTAAAGTTATAATGCACTTCCGAGTTCACTAATTTGCACACAGATTGCGCCACACGGAACAAAAATGTATAACCATGCAGTTGTCTTTGCGTGGCTTCTAGCTTTACCGGCCGATGTTGCCGCCGCCGCAACGGCTCGTATCTCAGATCCATTTATGTCAGTTAGACGGTTTATGCTCAATTGCTTAATGCGGGAGTAGCGTACGGAGAAGAAGGATGGAGAGTTGCGAGGGCCAACTATGTGGCAGAAGTTGATGAACTGGTGAAGGAGATGAAATAAAAACACCATTAGGTAGAGATTTGAGTCGAGAATATTCTCTAAAAGATTATGCTAGGAGCATATTTGAGCATTTGTCTACATTGCTAACACCTAGTTGAAACTTTAAATAGTATACCATTTCCCACCTTTTTAAGAATGTTTACCGTATTTACGCGCATATAGGCCGCAGGTTTATTTAAAATTTTGAAGTTCAAAAACAGGGGTGCGGCCATTACGCGAGGGCGGCCTATATGACTATACAAAGTCGAAAAAAAAATAATTATAATATTAATATGTAATTGTATCAATATTAGGTACACATATGCGAGCAAGAGTAAAAAAAAATTATTTTAACGGTAAGTAATCAATTAAATAAGTCTTGTTCAACGTGTGAATACGTCCGCGGAAGTGAAGATGTCCGCCCGCCGAATTCTCCGTCTCGCGGCAATGACTGCCTCGTCAGCCGGTCACGCATCCACCCGACGCCCGGCGCAAGGTCGCAGTTTCCTGATGGAAGATCGTAGGCTATCCGAGCTGGTTTCAGGCGCGCTTCTCTTGTTTTAATTGGACCGAAATGTTATGTTCTTTACATCTGAATGTCATCCTACAATGACGTAAGAATTGCACAGCGCGGTCGTCTTTGTGAGTGTTTGCCGCCGCCGCGACCTTGCTCGAAGACGGCGGACGAGAGAGAGAAAAAGATTAAATATGGCCTTGAAGTCGACATGATAGAAGCTGGCTATGGTTATGAAGAAATGGACATTGTATTGGGTGACAATGACGGTGACTGAAAATGCAATAGCCAACACGGAAGCATTTCTGAATGTGTTACGTAGGCTACCGGACTGTGATGCGCTCGACGACAAAGAAGTGGATTAATGGGTGAATGGAACTTGAAACTAAACATCCATTCAAGAGCCGACAGACGCGGAGATAAATAACCGTCCCCCCCCTCCCCCCCAAGGCCACTAAATACGTATCGCCTAGCTCACTATCAATTGGCTTCGGGCCAAGACTCTCGCTGTGTTGTTTTGTTTACGTTATGAATGAGATTAGATAACGAAACCCGTCTGTTTTATTGTTAACACTCTCGACACTTCAATCCAAGCAATGCCAGCTGTGTTAGTGTCTGATGTTGTGTGAGCCGTGCGACCTTGCACACGGAAAGTAAACACTCTAGAATAACATTGCATTAAAATAAAAATAAAATGGTTTATTTATTTACATGCTCGTTTGCATGTTCATTGCCTGTTTTGCGATGAGTTGTTTCATTCCTAAAGGATTTGCTGGCTAAAATAACAAGTGCGGCCAATACAACATGCAAAGTACTTTTTAAAATTTGCATGGTCAAAACTGGGGTGCGGCCATTACGCGAGGGCGGCCTTTATGCGCGTAAATACGGTAGGTAGTTTAGGCAAACTTCACTTTTTGTAAGTTAGGCCTATGCTGTTAGGTACTGTGTGCTTCAGGCCTCTGGCTTCAACACAAAAGCAAGCCAAGGTACACACACAATAATGTGTGTTAACAGTGAATAGTCAAATAATTTGTATAGAGACTTGGAATATGACAACAGTGGGTGTGAGCCTTGTGCAGGCTGTAGATATGAAGTTTTTGAGAAGCATTGTAGGTAAGACTAGATGGGACTGAATACGGAATGAGGATATCCGAGATCAAGTAGGCGTGAGGAATTTAATGGAGCAAATTGGAGAGAGAAGATTAAAGTGGTTCGGACATGTCAAACGGATGGAAAGAGCGAGATTACCGAGAAGGATGATGGAATTAAAATTCCAGGTAGAGACCAAGGGCAGACCACGACAACAATGGCAGGATAGGTGTGAGAAAAGATGTAGAACAGCGTGGATGAGACTGGAATGTGTGGAAAAAGAGGAGTGGTGGCAGGACAGAAGAAGATGGAGAGGCCTGTCTTCAATGCCGACCCAACACAGAGTTGGACGTGGCAACAGATAATGATGATGACGTAGAGGCAAGAGTTGGGAAAGAATGAGTAAGATACAGTATAATTGAAGATCCCCTGCCAGAAGCAGGAAACAACAATACATAACATAACACTACTTACCGGCAGGGGTCTTAGTCTTACACTTACTAACAACCTTCTTAGAGTGTACGCGATCTGTCTACTCCACTTCTTGTTGCACCGGCCAGACGCGCGTGGGGGGGGGGAGGGGGAGGGGGAGCTTGTGAAAGACGTTGCTATTATAGCGTGAAAAAACCCTGTTCTGAGCAAATAGAAGGAACAAAATGATGCACTCGCAAAAGTCCACGGTCCGCGTTGGTATACGAGCAAGTTTAGGCCTAATTTTTATTCGATTATCGATCAATATTTTTTTAAATCGATTATCGTGATCGATAATCGATTTAACTGTCCGATTATCGATACTGAAATTCGTATCGAACGGCAACCCTAGTTCATAGGTTGTTAACTAACCCCCCACTGCTTTGTAAACTCTGATGAACACTGTGGTAATGGATCGAATGTTTTTAATGGCTATGGATTTTATTTTGGTCAATGCCAAGCTGGTTCGCATCTTTTCTCCGCCAGGATCGCATGATCGGGAGTGACCACAGGACTTTACATTTTGGTTCCATGCATGCACTGCCGTCAAGATGTTGTTAAATCCTATTTTATCAACGTAAAGACAACTGTGGTCACTCCCCGATCGTTCTGCACTCTGGTGGGAGATTAGTTTGACCATTACCCTATCGCCGTAAAATGGTGTCGATGTTGAACCGAATTCAGTTCGGTTTTCGTTGGGTACTCGACATGTAAACACTTCAAGGTCGTTGGAATTGAAAAGAAATCTTAGTACAGAACTGGACTCAGTCCTCCATGTAAAACAAGGTATATAAATAATAAACTAGGAAAACGCTAAAGTCCCGCCGCATTGATGGATGAGCGTTTTTGTAAGTTTTTAGTTTGCGTGGGACCACTTTTCCTTTGCAAGTGCTTTGTGAATGCATTGTAGGTGAATGTTGTCAAGTTTCAATTGTTTCTTGTTAGTTGTTATTATAAACCTCAAAAAACACATTTTAAAACCTTTATTTCTATGCATTCTGGCTAAATTTGTCAACTTTGCAACTTTTCTTACAAAAGGTACTCACTCACCATAACCGTAATGTCCATGTGAAATATGAACGTTGTTGCCCCACCCGTTTGGTCAAAATCGGCCTAAATGTGACGAAAATATCGCACTTAAAGTAAAAAAACTCATATTAAAACCTTTATTTCTATAGATTCTAGCTAACTTTTTCAACTTTTTCTTTCAAAAGGTAGGCTACTACATCACCATAACCTTAATGTCCATGTGAAATATGAACGTTGTAGCCCCACCCGTTTGGTCACAATCGGTCCAAATGCGACGAAAATATCGCACTAAAAATCTAAAAACTCATATTAAAAACCTTTATTTCTATGGATTCTAGATAACTTTCTCAGCTTTTTATTTAAAAAGGTACTTCATCACCATAACCTCAATGTCCATTGTGAAATATGAACGTTGTAGCCCCACCCGTTTGGTCAGAATCGGCCCAAATGTGACGAAAATATCGAACTAAAAATCGAAAAACTCATATTAAAACCTTTATTTATATGGGTTCTAGCTAACTTTTTAGCTTTTTGTTTCAAAAGGTACTACATCACCATAATCCTAAAGTTCATGTGAAATATGAACGTTGTAGCCCCACCCGTTTGGTCAGAATCGACCCAAATTGACGAAAATATCGCACTAAAAATCGAAAAAATCGTAAAAGTACGATATTCATGAGAAATATTTCTTCGATTTTTACCCAAAAACGTAGCAAGTCTAAGTTCAGAGAAAACGAAGGTCCCCTCAAATTTTCATCAAGATCGCATATGCCGTTTGCCCGGTAGAGAGCGAACAAACAACAGAAAAACAAAAAAAAAACAAACAAAAAACATTGGAGCTAAATTTTTGGGGTCAGTGAAATTGAAGTCTTGGGCTTCGCTCGCTACGCTCATCCAATAAATAATCAAATACCTAACTAAATAAATAAATACCTAAATAAAAATAAATAAATAAATAAATAAATAAATTTGTATTTAGAGTCTACCCACTCAGTCATATAACTGATTTGCAGTGGGGGACAGTAAACCAAAGAGACCAAGCCATCCCTGTAGGCGGTATGTCATCAAAAGTTTTTTTTTGTGGCTCGTTGGTCTTGTGGTTAGCCTACCTGCTTCCAATACAGAAGGTCCAGGGCTCGATTCCCGTTAAAGTCAGAAGGTTTTTAACTTCTGATTTGGACTTAAGTTCATCAGTTCTTGTCTTAGGAATTTGTAAACGGTGACTTTGTCCAGCTGTCCTAGCAACGAGGCACATAATAAAAAATTTAAAGTTGTTCTCAATCGGCCTTGTTGATTCTGGCGTTGATCCGCGGGTGTTTGCACTGTCCATACCACTGATTGCTATATTTCATATTAAAAAATATTGATCTTTGGTTGGTTATTGCTCACTCGTTGATTGCGTCGGGGCCTGCAGGGTTGGCTTGGTTGCTTTGGTTTACTGTCCCCCACTAGAAATCAGTTGCAAGACTGAGTGGGTAGACTCTAAATACAGATTTATTTATTTATTTAAACACTGAAGGGATATAGATGTTCTCACCCTTGTGGTCCGACAGCGAGGCCGTCTTGGTCCCCCTCTGCGCGTCCCACAGGATGGCTTCGTTGTCCACTGAGCCAGAGATGATCCCCCTCGAGTCCGGCGACCAGCACAGGTCGTAGACGTCGTCGATGTGGCCGCGCAGCACTCTAACGCTGAGCCAAGTCTCCTTGCCGCCCTCGGCCTCCGAGTTGCCGGGGAACTCGGGACAGTCCAACTCGGACTTTTGTTTCCAGATGATGATCGCAGACTCTGCAAGAACACGTCGTCTAGGTACACTGATTGCGATTATAGGCTTATCCTTATTGTATAAATTTATGGTAAATAGGGACCCTGAAATTTCGTTAACGACTCTTTTCACTAAAAGATGCTAAATATGACTGTTTTATTATTAAGTAGCAAAGTAAGGCAATAATCAAGTTTTTCTGCTAAATTAGAGCAAAATTGGGAAATTTTCTCAATTATTCAGTAGGCTATATATCTACCAACACCACAAAAGCCCTGGCCAAAACGGACGAGTCCAAGTTGTCTTGATACAGGCGATGAGCGCATACGCGCGTACCGCGAGCGATCGGCGGAGAAAACTGAAGGTGCGGGACGGGCCAGGTCATATTGCTCCCGCCGTAAGCTTATTGGGGCGATGTGTTCCTCAAGGCTGCCGACAAAAACTGAGCCGTACGGTGCCCGTATCTACGGAACTCCCCTAAAACAAAGAATGAACTTGGCCCGGAGGCGCGCGCACGTAATGGCAAGGGCCACAATGGTCTTGGTAGATCTATACCTATGTTTTAGATCCAAAACATGCAATTTATTTGACAATTGCAATTGGGCATTGAAATCAACATTTCTGTTTTAAGGTATAGTTGACAGTTGACACTATGACAGTTGAAAATAATATTTTAAATATGACACTTGTACTAGAACAGGTAAATTGATTATTAAATTGTAGTTATTTGGACATACACTGTTCTTATCATTATTAACAATGATGTGTTTTTTCATTAATATTGGCCTAGAAGAATATTGTTACAGACACAGTGCTGTTCAAGAACAGTGTAAGTTCAAATACCTACAATTTAATTTTATGTAAATCAATCTGGAAATTACAAATCCATCCAGCGGGGTATCTAACCCCGGTCTCCTCATTGCCGGTCGAGTGCTTTACCCCTAAGCTACCGGGACGGTTAAACTTCATAACATCTGGATTGTTTAATAAGTATAAACAATATTTGGACTTATATCATGTTCTTTTAATAAATTAATATATTAAATTAAAGGTTTAGCAATATTTCTTACTTTTACTTACTTTTTTTTTAAAACTTACTTTTGAAGGTAGGTACTGAAAGTACCCGAAATATTGCTTTACCTTTAATTTAATATATTAATTTATTAAAAGAACATGATAAGTCCAAATATTGTTTATACTTATTAAACCTAACTGTTTTTAAGAATCTCAGTAGTTATAAAATCTGGATTGTTGGTGCATTGTAGATCTGAATTGGGGTTCGATACCCCGTTGGGATGGATTTTGTAATTTCTGGATTGATTTACATAAAATCTATTACACCTACGGGAGTGTTTACCGATTAATGAAATTGAGAGATACTATTTAACAGTTGATTTATCGAATACGCCTAGCTAATTCCAATTAAGTTAATTTTATATGAACTAAATATTCTTTTATGTGTAATGTGCTCATTTTGCTAAAGGGTAGTGATTGCAGTGCTATTTTTATGACAAAATGATGCCTTAATTTATATACCTACCAGTACTAAAATTGAAGATTTTTATAATGAAATGAGTAGGTCTACTTTTTATTTGCTATTTCTCAGGGTCCATAAATAAAGAACCGGTAAATGATAATAAATATAGAGCAAAATTTAATGTTAATACGGTAGGCCTACCTACTAATAAGTAATAACATTATTTATGTGGATAGTTAATTTTAGAGGACAACAACTACAACATGTTTTTTATGCATGCTCTACCCCACCCCACATCAATGTTTATGTATTCATTTATTTATTAAACGTCTATCCTATTGGGCCTAATTCCCTAGTTACATAAATGCTGACACAATAATGAATTAGGCAAGTAGTTTAGTTAAGTTTGAAATAGTAATATTACATTACAACAACGATGTATAATATAGGGTGACCAGACGTTCCGGTTTTCAAAGGACAGGCCAGGTTATCGGGCACCGTATTGTTTTTCTTCATAGACTAGGAAGCTTCGCAAACGCTTTTTCAGGCGCATTGTTGGATGAGCGTAATTTTTCAAATGCGATTTCCATGAGAAATAATTTTTCGATTACGCTCAAATTTCACACGGATATATTAATTCATAAAATTAAGGTTATGTGAAAAAATAATTACAATCGGATAAAGCATGTGGGATAAGTCGAAGAAATTTTAAAAATATTTTTTTTTTGTAAAATTGCGATTATCATGAGATAATATTTCGATTCAGCTCAAATTTCACACGAATATATAAATTCATAAAATAAAGGTTCTGTAAAAAATATCATAAAAACAGATGAAGCAGGTAGGCCTAGGTGTTATAAGCCGAAGAAATTAAAAAAAAAACATTAAACTGCGATTTTCACGAGAAAAATTTCAATTACGCTCAAATTTCACACGAATATATTTCATCCAAATTCTTTTTTCTAAATAATTGGATGAGCAAAGCAAAGGTTCCCATTCTACTACACCGAAGAAAAAAATCCGGAATGTTTTTTTTTTCTGTATTTTTGTGCATTTGTCCCTTGTACCTAAAATTTCAGCGCAATCTGTTCAGCGATTCGGCTAATTTTCGACGTACACACATCGGCCCACAGAATCACAGAATAAGAGCCGTTTCGAGTTGAATTGTATCCTCAGTCGCTCGGCTTCCTCGTCTAATCAAAGAGGTAATACAAAAATTGTATTTCAATGCGAGAAATGTGAAACAACATTATAACACATGAACACATATTTCAAAATCTAGTGAACTGCAAACTTCAATGTATTACTTCACTCTTCTTCTTGTGCATATACTCAGGATGCAAATGCAAATTTCAAATGTACCGCTAACTGTTATAAGATTGAAAAAGTCTCATCGACTAAATACTTAGTCTTAAAACAGACAATCACTTAAAAATAAAATGGAATGAACATGTTCGCGCTCTAGGCCTATGTAACAAATCAAAAAGTCTACTTTATGTTTTTTTTTTTACAGATTAAGAAAATTATTAAAAAACTAGCCCTTAAAACAATGATGAAAAACCTAAGGATTTCTCTTCCACTATTACCTTTGATCAAGCAAAGGTTCTTGATATTAGACAATTATATATAAAAAATATTCTCCTCTTTGTTCATAAAAATCTCAAGGACTTTAAACAGCTGAATGTGTCTGGTTCACGCTTTAATACTAGGCTTTCAACCAGACATGGATTATTCCTACCTAGGAAAAACACGCGTCTGGGTCAAAGACATGTTTCTTTCTAGGACCCTTAATTCATAATACCTTACCTGAAAAATGTTTCGTTTCTTCTCTATGTTCTTTAAAAAATAACGTAAAGAAAAGGCTCTTTGAAAAGGGATTAAATAACAATAATAATGCCCAATCTGTTCTAGCCTATTACTTGTCAACTTAGTCTCAAGGCTAAATTTTACTATACTAGGAAAACGCTTAAGTCCCGCCGCGTTGTTGAATGAGCGTAATTGGTGCATTGAGCTGCCATGTGTTATGAGGATTTTCTGTTGTTCTGTGACAAAATTATTACAAAGTCGAATAATTTTTTTAAAATTAAATTAAATTAAATAAAAAATTGACTTTATTTTCTTAATTTTTTTTATGAATCGTAATTTTAAAAAAAGGAAAAAATCGTAAAATTGCGATTTTCATAAGAAATAATTATTCGATTGCGCTCAAATTTTACAAGAATATATTAATTCATAAAATTAAGGTTCTGTGAAAAGTTCATTACATAGGATAAAGCATGTAGGTGTTGTAAGTCAAAGACTTGTTTAAAAAAGAAAAAATGTGTAAAATTTCGATTTATGAGAAATAATTTTTCGATGCGCTCAAATTTCACACGAATATCTTAATTCATAAAAATTAAGGTTTTGTGAAAAAATCATTTAAAATCGGATTAGCATGTAGGTGTTATAAGTCGAAGAAATATTTTAAAAATTGAAAAATTCGTAAAATGGCGATTTCATGAGAATAATTTTCCGATTGCGCTCAAAAACGTGGCAGTTCTAAGTTCAGAGATTTCGAAGGTCTCCATAAAATTTCATCGCAATTTGGGATATGGGTTTACCCGGAATCGTGTTAACAAACACACAATAATACAAAACAGAAAAAAAAGAAGAAAAAAAAAAAAAAAAACATCCCGGATTTTTTCTCTCCAGTGTAGTGAAATGGAATCTTCGCTTCGCTCGCTAACGCTCATCCAAAAAAATCCTTTGTCTATTTCTTTAGTTTAGTTTAGTTTTTTAAAAATTTTACCATATATAAATTGCTTCCTTGAATAAAAATTTTTTTATTTTTATTTTTATTATTTTTATTTTTTCATATTGTACAAACTACTATTAATTTAAACTCTATCTTTGCACAACACTTGTGTTTTTTAAATTTAACATGTATTTAACTGCCCACACACGAGCATGTGCTTATGTGGGCTTCTCTCGACTATTCTCTCCTCTTGTTTGTTAATGTAGTACCCAAATTTTATTTATTTTCTTGAGAATAAAAATTTTTTTGAATCTGAAACTGAAAACCCAGGAAAGACCCCACCATCGTCGCCCGATCCAGAAAAATCGCCCGACGGAGAGAACCTGACGACGTTGACAGCTCGCTGGTGTCGCGTCAGATCGGCAGCGAACTCAACGACTGCCGCTCCGCTCTCCTGCAGCTGGATGTGCCAGATCTGGTAACCAACATTGAAACCAGGTTTTACAAATCAATACGCACCATAGTTGATGGGTTGAGAGGCAAAGTGGACCAAACCATTTTTTTTTTTTACTTTAAGGGGCTGTTACCCTAAAAAATTGTTTACTACATAATCTATAGCTAGCATAATTATTATGCTTAATTATTGGATGAGCGAAGCGAAGACTTCAATTTCACTGACCCCCAAAAAATTTAGCTCGGGTGTTTTTTTTTTTTTTGTCTGTTTGTTAACTCTCTACCAGGCAAACGGCATATCCGATCTTGATGAAAATTTGACAGGACCTTCGAAATCTCTGAACTTAGAGGTGTATTGTTTTTGGGTACAATCGAAGAAATATTTCTCATGAATATCGTACTTTTACGATTTTTTTCGATTTTTAGTGCGATATTTTCGTGACATTTGGGTTAATTCTGACCAAACGGGTGGGGCTACAACGTTCATATTATACATGGACATTAAGGTTTATGGTGATGTAGTACCTTTTGAAAGAAAAAGTTGAAAAAGTTAGCCAGAATCCATAGAAATAAAGCTTTTAATATAAGTTTTTTGATTTTTTGTGCGATATTTTCGTGCCATTTGGGCCAATTCTGACCAAACTGGTGGGGCTACAACGTTCATATTATACATGGACATTAAGGTTATGGTGATGTAGTACCTTTTAAAAGAAAAAGTTTAAATAGTTAGCCAAAATCTATAGAAATAAAGCTTTTAATATAAGTTTTTTACGGAAAATAATACCAATTGACAGGTAACAAAAGAAACTTGACAACAATCAGCTAGAATGCGTATTGCGTAGGCAGCAAAACAAAGAACTTGCAAAAGTAAAGATATCCCATGCAAACTAAACATTTTTAAAAGCTCATCCTCAACGCGGCGGGACTGTAGCGTTTTCCCTAGTATATATATCAAAACACCCTTTTCCAACATTCGTCGGGTCGGGGGGTGACGAGTCACCAGTTTCTCGGGCTATCTTCTAGTGCTTGTTTAAGCCAGGCTCAGCACCCTCATCTTCTTCCTCGTTTTCCTTCCATAACCGGCATTTCTAATAATTCTCTCCACTTCTTCCGTCCTCCCGAGTCTTTTTTTCATTAACCCTTTTCCCATGTTTTCCCTCTTTCTTCGACGCTTCGCGTTATTTGGTCCCGCCATCTATCTTTTGGGCCCGGCCAACTCTTCGTACTCCCCCACATGTACGTTCAAATTCTCGTCTTGGGTTTCTGCCCTTGCTTCTTCTTCTTACATGTCCATACCACCTGAGTCTCTCTTCCTTATTATTATGCATATCCCATGCATTATTATTATGCATAATTATTATGCCCAGTATAATGCTGGGCCTATACTAAATGACATTTAAAAAATTTCCCCTATTCTTGTTTGTGGATTTTTAGTGATTTAATATCAATTTTTTCAATTTTTTGGATCATGTTTTGGGGAAATTTCTTAAAACGGCTTTAAACTTTTGCTCCAAAAAAAAGGGACGCCTAGGCCTACTTTGAGCATCATACCCAATCTAAAATGGCCTTTTATAACATCGTGCCTTGAAACTGTGCACAAATATAGTAACTCGAACACTCCATACCAACATAATTAAATATGCATTCCAAAATCACACCCCTTCTTGGTAATCAGCATATTTTGACCGAACCACTTGCCAAATTACAAAACAAAATATAGGCTTAGAGATTTCGTAGATAAAAGGCTGTCGAGTACGTCAAAAATGGCCACTATTTTTTGATCAAAATATTCCAAAGTCAGGGGCTTCAAGATCGTCCCCCATGTTAATTTTTAATATGGGAGATTTTCGCCGATGGGACAGCTAAAAAAAACCCAAAGTTCGACATTTTTTTTCCGGTCATGAGGGGACCCATAATTTTCTGTTTCTATTTCAAAATTCATAACTAGTTAGTCTGAATGAAATATATTTTTTGGTTTTAGAAGGTGAATACTGAATACCCAGGCTATTTGAGCGCATTTTTAAATTTCCCCAAATATGCTACCAAGTCAAAATACTGTAGGCCTATAGTGAATGGCTTTGAAACCTGGCTCTTTTAGTAAATCAAAAATAATTTGAGAAAAAAAATCTGATCGGGCTTGTTGGCGGTATTTTGTACCAATTTGTACCACCACGAAAAATTTGCAGAAAAAACAATTGTTAAAAAAAAACTTTTTCCTTCAGTCAGCCTCTAGAAAACCAGCTGAAAACAAATTTTTCATAAAAAACACAACTCGAGGGAATTGAATTTTTGAAATATTTTTGAAGAGGCAATATTTGGCATGTGTTGGATCAAAAAAATTGGGAAAAAATAGTTTTGATTTTCTAAAAGAGACAGGTTTCAAAGCCATGCTATTTTTTGACTTGGTAGCATATATTTGGGAAAATAGAAAAACGCGGTGAAATAGCCTTACCTCTAGGGCTAGCTAGGGATGGACAAACGTTGGTTTTTTGGTTTGAAATTCATAACTTTTTTAAGAAGCTCGATTTTGGTTGGAGTTCAAAATTTAAAGTTCGAGTTCGTAATTTATTAAAATTTCAAACTTTACTCAAACTTTCGAGATGAAATGACTTCTATTTTTAGAGTACCTATATCTAGCATATATTTTGCTTTTATGCACGTTAAGAATCAATTCCAACACCAAAATGGATTAGCAATTAGCATAGGCCCCAAAAAAATTCGGTAGGGCCTATTTTAATTTACAATTCAATATTTAAAAGTAACAGTTTCTCCATTCGCACCGATCTGTGGGCAAGGGCCACCCTGTTTTCACTTTCATACGATTTGTAAGAGTTTGGTTCGAGTTCGAAGTTTGGAACTTTTTTGGTTCACAAGTTCGAGTTCGGTTCGAAACTCAGAAATCAAGGTTGTCCATCCCCACTTTAAGCATTTTAGTAAATTACCCACATTCAAATAAATTTAAAAAATACTAAATCTAGAAAATAAAATATATCACTTTTGGACCAACCACATAACCCAGAATACAACAACAAAACCTTCACGTTAAGAAGCAAAATGGACCAATCACTTTGAGGATATTTTAGCCAAAATTAAGACATTAAAAAAAAATCCAAATGTGTTATTTCTTATTTTAAGTTCATTTGATAAAGCAAAGCAATAGGTTACATAACCTGCATTCTATGAATTACTTTTAACAACTCCAATTATCTAAGGCAAAGGAAATGTGTGGATTGGTCGACTTCGCTTTTGCTTCCCAACTCCTCAATTGATAGGCCTACCAATCACAGAGAAGGTTAGGCCTATACTAGGAAAACGCTCAGTTGGACGCGTTGTTGAGCGAGCACCGGTACGTGCAACATGACCCGAGTACGACATTCCCATAAGGCCCACCGGGCCACCACACCAGGCTCGGGCTGGCAGGGGGTGCTGGGGTGCGATCGCACCCCGGGCTTTTGACATTCCGGGCCCCTGTGGAACATTTGTACACCCCTACACTTTCAGTTTCAGAAAAAAATATATATGATTGTATATTTGTTTACTGCGAAAAAGAGTTGCCGAACAAAATACATTAAATAATATTAACGATGACTCATGAGGTGCCCAAGGCAGCTTTTCAAAAGTGAATGGTTGTTCAGTGTTCTCACTTTTCAGTTTTAGTAGGAACTAGTGACTATCATGTATAGCTAATTGACTTTTCTCGCCGCCGCGCTACGAGAAGAAATTTCGATGTGATTGCAAGTATTTTGGTTTTGGTTTGCCAGTTCCAGCTAGCAAGGGGATGGCGTTGGGTGATGGTGGGGGGGGGGGGGTGGCAGCCGGTGCCGGCGGGGGATGTAGAAGTAGTACCGTGAATCGTCTCATTACAGCTTACAGCTTACGCTTACACATTATTATTGGAAAGTTATGCATGATTCAATCAAAATGTTCAGAATACACTCATCCCCCAAGCTCGCATTTTGCGAGTGTCAATTTGGTACTTGCGAGTTACATTTTTAGTTGTAAGGCTTCTTCAAATATAATTTTCGCGAGATTTGAATTGCGAGCTCGGGTAGTTGTTCTTAGTTGGCGCCTGTTAATCGCGTCTTAAAATAGCGTTTTAGGCCATAAAATATAACGAACCACCCAAAAAAAAAATTCGCCTTTGGCGAAATTGCCTCCGGCGGCTGGGGCTTCGCCCCAGACCCCTGGTTTACTACGTGACCTACTACATGCCAGCATCCCGGGCCTTTTCGACCCAGTCCGCGTCTGCACCACACAGTGTAGGCCTAACTGGATATTGACATTGTACACTATATACTAGCCTATTCCAACATCTTTGCATTGTACTAATTCACGTCATACCTTCTAAAGTGTATCTTTGTATCTTCACTGCCTCCTTCATTTTTTAACATCATTTATCGAACTATGATTACCAATCAATAAGCCAAAGTCTTAAAGGTCTTGACCGATTTAGCTGAAAATTTGGAAAATAATACAGAATGTTGTACTTATTGACCTGCAAACTTTCATAACGATCGGTAAATTTTTATTTTTTATTTTATTTTTTATTTTTTATAGCCTAACCAACGATCGGATTTTGTTCAAAAACTATACAGCAACCCGCCTAGGTGGTATGTACATGTGTGCAAAATTTCAGGTCGATCAGAGAAACGGTGCGACCTGTATCGAAGCAGTAACAGAAAAAAAAAAAAAAAAAATAACAGACATTCGAGCCATAAGAGTCAAGTGGAGACGCTCGCTCAATCAATCTTTCGATCACTCGTCGATTGCCTCGGGGCCTACAGGGTTGGCCTGGTCACTTTGGTTTAATGTCTCCCACTGAAAATCAGTACCGGTATGACTTGAGTGACGTGAGTGGGTAAACTCTAAATACGAATTTATTTATTTATTTATTTAGTGCTACGTTCTACTTGATCAAAGTGAAATTATTATTAAACGAGTGAGCGCAGCGAATGGAGTGGTCTCCATTTAACTTAAATGGAGCTTATTCTGTTAGTCTGCGTGTGTATGTGTACGTTGAAAATCAGCCGAATCGCTGAACAGATTGCGCTAAAATTTTAAACAGACATCCGGTACGAGTTTACTGAGAACTGCTAACAAAATCAGCAAGATCCATTGCGATTTAAACCTACAAGAAATAATAAATTGAAAAATTGGCTTCCAATGTTAAGAAATTATTTTAACGACAATGGTTTAGATTATGAAAAGATAATTTTTGTTTGTTATTCGCCTGGCCGTGAAATACCGTGCCCATGCAAGGTCTATCAAATGTTGCACGTCAAGGTACCCCCAAATTCCGCTCGTAGATTGAGTAAACCTTGCAATATTTTCACGTATTTCGTACTGGCTTTGTTTACCATAGTAGGCCCTATTGCCATAGATGATGGACTAGGCCTACGCTGCGTTATATGCATTTCAAAACATGTTCAATAATTTTTTAAATACAATCCAGAAATTACAAAATCTTTCCCGACCAGGGAAACATTTCGGCTATAAGGGCGCCTTAGCCAACTAGACTCTAAGGGAAACGCCAAAGTCGTTGTCAGACGAGTGAGTGAGTCATGTGTTGAGTACCCGGGAACATTTGCATTTAAGTTTGATAATTATTTTCGTATAAATAATAGGGTATTTAGGCCATAGTTTAGGCCATAATGCTCCACTGTAGCCTATGATAGGCTAGGGAGGCCCAAGGTAAGGGGAAGCAAAAAAATGTTAACGGGTACTCAACACATGGCTCACTCACTCGTCTAACAACTTTATCGTCTCCCTAGTTATGACACTTGGTGGCAATATTCTGTTTGCTCGGCTGACTGACAACAGTAAGAAACTTTACTCATAGCTTATGTGTGACAGTGGAAGTTGTGGCGTTTACCCCTCTAAGCTCATCCACTAACGTTAAGTCTTTCAAATTGTACGTCTCTCTCTTAGCTGTTAGATATCTTTCCTTCTTATCTAGATTGTTGGGCGCCAGTAATAACTCTAGGTTATTACGAGTTGTTCTACTCATTAGTACAAGGAATGTTGAAGACCAAGGAAATATCCCGACACAAAATAACACTGACCTACAATGCAATGACATGCGCTCACCACCTCGTGTACACTGTAGGACACAACCCTTGCACCACAGTGTACACTCAGCTCACCGGATGCTAGACTTCCACAGGGGTGGGGCGAGGCTGGCTGCTTCCTCCGTAGTCCTGGATGCTGGCGCACCTGCTTAGCCTAGTATCTATATTCTAGGTTTTTCTGGTTTTATAGGGTGGCTGAGGGCCTGAGATTTGTAATAGGAAGTTAAAGGTGATGTGAAGGACATTCCGGGCAATGCATTCGTACACTGTAAAAGTTGGAATTCCGTAATATAATGAGATCTGAATAACATGTGATACAAGGTTAAACAATGACTCGATTTTAACTTCCAATGCATTGGTAAACAAGAAAAACCCCCATTTAGAATACATTCATAATTAATACATGATAAAACAAAACCTGGTATGATTAAATAAATTTAGTACTCAACACTGTCCTTTTGGTATGCTGACCGCATGGTTGTTGTTCGACGACGCGTATTTCACACGTGTACGAGGCGTAGTTGCAAGGAGGGAAAAGTTGAATTTGAGGCGGAAACCTGGCGTCGGCGTCCCTTGGTTTGGAAGGCGGACCGGTTGCGCGTCGGCGTCGAAATCCCAAGTGGGTGGATTGACCCGCACTGCTCGTCGGATAGCGGATTATCCGGCACTTCCCTCTCCTCACGTACTGGCTCGCGTGGGCGCTCCAACGGTGTCGATTACAATAGGGTGGACATAGGTATGATCACAGGACTCAACCAAAGGAGAACTCCAACAGGAGTGTGGACCTAATAGGTACAAATGGTGTGGGTCCTGAGGTCTCCGTGTGTTACCACGTGGTCGGCTTTAGATGGAAATTCGAACATTATCGAATTAAAAGGATGGATTGAAGTGTATTTCTATTGCTATTGCAATAGAAATGAATTTAGATAGGTTTGATTAGGCCTGATGGGTGTAGAGTGGACCCTAGGGATAGCGTGGTCGTCATGGTGAGCGGGCTTGGGTTAGCACCACATGGCGTGGCTATCTTCTTCTCCCACAAACGCCGCTAAATATCGAAGAATTATATAAAACGCACTACAATACACTTGCGTGTTCCCTAGGCCTCTTTCTGGCTCGCACAAACACTGCCATTGCGGCTATTTTACGCGATTATTCACACGTACTGATTCGCAACGCGCACGTAGGTATAAGCACCTGTATGCTCCACACAACCAAAAGCACTAGTGAACGGCCCTCCCGCTCGTATTGAGGTCGGCTGGCTTCCCTAGCTGGCAAAACTACAACTAGCACCGCATGATTGGACAATACGCATCCCCTATTGGGCAGCGCTCGGCGTGCTCTCGTTTGTCCCAATCACCAGCTAGCATCTTTTCTTCCAGATTCCGCCGCTCGTGGCACACAGCTCAAAACTAACGGTACAGGTGCACAGCGTTGCAATTCAGCAAGCTACGTTTGCCAAATCGTCGTGGCCTACACCCCTGCTATTGGTGCATCCATAACTCCCGCTCGGAATCGACTTCTCTCTCTCTCGATTCTCAGAACTGAGTTGCCGAGGCTTCACCAAAAACTTCGCCAACTAGCCCTATTCTCGACCAAGGGCACATGAAATTTAACACAGTGGAAATTATGCCCCTGTTAGGACACAATCCCTGGCTCTTAGACTTATTATCCCACATAGAAATACATTATCATGAAATAAATTATCATTGAAGATGATGATTTATTTTGGATGGCTAATTAATTTGCATATTTATGGAAATTAATTGCGAAAAAATTTAATTTGGACAGAGGGGGCAAGGCGACCCGTTACAAAGTGAAGGGCACAGTCACACTTTTTAAAAATTATCTTAAAATAATAATAATAAAAAATTGAATTTGTTTTTTGGTGTGAAACAAATCGTCACATTTTGTCAATCTTATTCGGTTTTGAGGTCATCAAAATATAGGCTACAGTAGGTGTATGTGTAGTGCAACCTACATTAGCTTAGGTAGCCATTACAAAGAAGACCCTACAATGTAACAAACAAGACAAGTTACAATTATTATGTAAAAAAAGATGCCACCTGTGCCTTGAGTGGCTGCCAAATGATCAACATAGTTTAGTTACCCAACTTTGTTGCCCAACAATGTTGCTGTGAGTTGGTGCATTTGATAACATGCATCACTGCCTCCTAGATGTTCGTCGTGGCTCCTCGTTGAGCCACGACAAACATCTAGGAGGCAGTGACATGCATATTGCCGACTGCTCGCCGTGGTCAAGTTGAGTTGCCACCCGGCGGCAACATACCAAAATATTCAACAATCTTAACTACTTGTTTATTTATTTATTTATTTGGACAACAAATAACAATACAAAGTACAGTTAAAGTTTATAACAGTTTTCACCGTGTAGTCCATTTTTGCTAAACATAGACTAGTTGTTACATAAGTATTAATATAATATAATATAGGTATTTTACAAAATAGTATAGGCCTATAGGCTATAGCCTATATATGGTACCTCCTACTAATAATAAATATAGCAATTATTAGGTTGTTTTGTCTGTCATAAAGTCTTTTATGCTGGTAATGCCTTTTGTATTAGGAATTTAGTTAGTTATTTTTGAATTTGATGTGTTCTGTTAGGCCTATGTTTTTTATTGATTGGGGGAGTTTATTGAATAGAGTTTTATTCAAATAATCAGAGTTTTTTTGACCTAGGTTTGTACGATATTGGTTAAGATGGAGGTTATTTTGTTCCTTGTGTTGTGGGTGTGTATGCCACTGTTGACTGTGAGAGTGTGGATGTTTTTCTTATGACTAAAATTGACTTGAGAATGTAAAGGCATGTAACTGTAAGAATGTTAGCAGCTTCAAATCAGATCTTTTCAAAGAATCACGTGAATGTGATCGTTGATAACCAATAAAATAACCAAATCAAATTTTGAGTATGCCTGCCTTCTGCTTTTTACCTTCATTATTTTTATCCCCGTGTAGCCTATATTGTTATGTTGGACCATAGATACTAGGACGTACAAAATTGCAAATTAATTCATACTTTGGATGCTTGCTATAGGCCTATTGGTCGGGTTCTCAACGTAGGTATCAATGATGTATAAGCCTACAAATAGTACCTTGGGAACAAAATAAAATAATAATTTTTTCACTCATATATTAGGGCCTACTCATAACTACAAACCCTTTGACGTGAAAAATACAATAAAAAACCTACAGTACAAAACCTCCTAATGTTTTTTTTTAAACGAGGGAGCGGAGCGACCGAGTGTCTCCATTCAACTCGAACGGATCTCATTCTGTGATTCTGTCTGTCTGTACGTCGAAAATCAGCCGAACCGCTGAACAGATTGAGCTGAAATTTTAAACAGACATCCGGTACGAGTTTACTGAGAACTGCTAACAAAATCAGCTAGATCCATTGCGATTTAATCCTACAATAAATAAAAATGTAATTTTTAATATATCGATAGCATTTGTTTAGTAGCAGCTAGCGGGATCGTATCTACGTGGCTTGCATGGCCTATTGGTAAGCATTTAGTCTACCGCACGGAGGGTTAGGGTTCGATACCCGTTAGGTCGAACTTTTTTATAATTTTACACCCACATATTATATTTGAGGGGTGTTTAATGGGAAATAAAACCTAGGTGATTTTGTTTTATCTTGGAAATTATTTAAATGTTTCACGCTAATACGTTTTGAACACGATTCGCATTTCTAGTGTTCAATTTAAATAACTAGGGAAACGCCAAAGTCGTTGTTAAACGAGTGAGTGAGCCATGTGTTGAGTACCCGGTATCATTCCTACTAGATCCTTAGGTATAGGGGAGGAAAGGGGATGTTCCCGGATACTCAACACTTGGCTCACTCACTCACTCGTTTAACAACGACTTTGGCGTTTCCCTAGTTTTAATAATATAGACCTACAGGACTTTCAACTAAAAAGGAGTTTTGCCAAAAGTAGAAAAAGCGGGGCGATTAACCGCGCCCAACGTACAGGCCTACGATTTAACACAGCGAATATTTTCTTAAAGTGAAACCTTAAGATTATACTGAGAATCCAACGTACGAATATACCACTAGGCCTCACTCTGTATTTTTAATTTTATCTGTACTAGGCCTAATTATATTGGTGTGAGATAGGATCCAACAGCTTAGTACCTTCGAAAAGTGATGACTGGGTGTTGAGTTTCTTGAAGAATAGTAAATAGGCCTAAATATACAAAACATAGAAAAACACAAGTTGTTTGTTGTTGTTTTTTTGGTGTTTTGTATTCTTCAAGAAACTCAGCAGCCACCATCACTTTTCGAAGGTAAGCTGTTGGATCCTATCTCACACTATACTCCAGCCAATAGGCATTCTTTCTACATATACACACACACACTCATACATAAATAGGCCTACCTGTGTACAATAAAGCACTGAACTGAACTAACCTTTATCTGTAATTTGAATGTAATTAAGCATGACGATGGATTAACTATAGTACTGGTAGGCCTATGTAATTATTTTGAATTTCATTTCATTTTTTATTTCATTTCTTTATTGCGTACAATTGAATCATGCTAGATGATATAGTACATATGTCACAGTATACACCATTTTTGGGAATATATTTTCTATTCTAGGCCCAAGTTAGATTAAAATAGAATATTATAATGAAGTGCCTCATTGGCTTGTCAGTAATATAGTATTTTTGTCAGTATTTTCACAAGCAGAAACATATGAAAAGGAAAAAAAGTACAATTCCATTGCTGTAATGGGTATTCACATTTTCAGATTTACTTCAGAGGAAGTAGTGTGTCAATTAAAACAAGACA
>JAMZAV010006372.1:0-34486 GCA_024449915.1 Sweltsa coloradensis
ACCCTTTTTAAAAAAACCCAGAAAAGAAGCAACATAGTACAAAAATACAATACCGTCAAAACGGCAATTTCTAAAACCACCTCATAATAAAAAAAATGTATGAAAAAGCACCATGCATATGGGGTAAAAAATTGGGGAACAAACTACCTGATAATCAAAAATTTTTGTAACAGAAAGGACAATTTTAAAGTTAAGTTAAAAGAATTTTTGATAACAAAGTACTATCTCATGGAAATTTTAAACTGTCTTCTCTTCTTTTTTCTTCTCTTTCCCACATCGCATATTTATGTCATCATTTGTCTTGACAACCAAAAAGATGGGATCCTTTTCCCTCCTGTCCATACCCCCTGGCTTTCCCCCATGTGTCCTTTCAATGTACGCATCAATGATGTTGTCTGTCCTGTTTTCCCTTCCCAAACTTACAATGCTCTCTCCATCACACCTATTCTGTTAAGTGCTTTGCTAAAAGTCATGGCCGGTATCTATCTAAGCTGTGCTTTGTAGTTCTTTTTTTTATAAGGGTTTTTGTCCTCTCTTTCCTCCTTTCCTTGTTTTAACTACTCACCCCATTTTATTCTTGCCTTTCTCCTTCCATGCTTTCTTTACCTCCGATTGCTGGCTGTTTCAGATGGGATTTAGCTGATTTTTATGAATGTTGTTTATAATTCTTGGTTTTACTTCCCTTTTAGCAGGAAATCACCCTTTCTCTTTTCCCCCGTTTATGCCGCGTGTGCCGTATCCATTGTAGCATAACTGTGTTACCTGCTTTCATCACCTCGGGATTCTTATCTTGCATTTTCTTATTTCTGCTTATGTTTCTTCTCTACTCACTATAGCCTGGATAAATGCTCTTAGACTGTTGTACACCCCCTTTCCTTTTTCCTAAATATTAAATCTTCCCCAAACGCTTTGCTTATTGCTCTCACCCCCCCATCAAAGTTACTACCATTTGATCCTGCGGGAAAATGTTTCCCAAACTCTCTACTTGTATTCCTGCACCTGCTTTCCCCTTCCCTGGTGTTGCTGATCCATCAGTGTATATATGCAGCCACCCCTTTTCTCTGGGTATTCTTTGTGAAAAAATCTTAGTGCCAGACTTCTCATATCCCCTCCTCTTGATAGTTCTTCTTTTTCTTTTAAATTCCTTCAATGTTTAGTTGATGTTTATTTCCAATGATGACATAAAAGTTTGGTTTTCCTATTTTTTGTCTTTTTTTCAGTTATCACCCCCCCCATTAATTTTCCCCACTACTTCCCACTTCAGTTATAAAATTTTTTTTGTGTTTTAAGGCCTTTTTTGGGGATCTCGGGCCCCAAATAATCTACTCTAAGGCAACCATTTTTTTCGTACAGGCTTCCGCTGCTACATTTCCCTTGCTTCCAGGGGGGGACTTCAGCTCTGTTTCCTTTGGGGTGATGGTGGGGTTTTCACTCCTCCTTTTTATATCCTCAGGGCTTTTTTTTGGGATAATTTTGAGTTTTCCCAAGTGGTTTTTGAGTGTTAATCCATGGCTTTTCCCATTTCCAACACTGGACGATTATGTTTTGTATGTCTAGATGCGTATTGACATTGCCCCCACGTTACCCCTGAACTCTTTTCCCGTAAGCCTAGTCTTTATTTCTTTAAATTGGCCTTTTGTCGATATGGGTGCATCGTCATTTCTTTTCCATCATTCACCAAAATAGATTGGGGCTTCTTTGTATTTTAACTTCTCCTGTTATTTTTGGTTTTAAACCCCGGGGGATTGTTCTTCTTTGTACATACTGTTTCTGTTTTTGTTTCATTCATACCCTCCCCTTTTCCCCGTCCATTTTTCTAATGCTTGAAGCCCTTTTCATTTCTAACTCCATTTTCTGTACTCTCTGTCCCCTATACCACAGCACCACATCGTCTGCAAATAAATTTTATCCTACCTCGCTTTTTTCCTGTATATATTGCGCCAAGTCGTTTATAATTCAGGAATAAGTAGGGGTTGTTACTGCCCCTTTTGGTCTCCTGCTGGTTTTTCTATACCGTGATCGTTTGTTGTTGCATCTTACTCTTATATATCTCTGTTTAAAAGTTTTTACTCCTCTGTAAATGTTGTGTGTACTCCCATCTCTCTCATCTTTTTTTTAAAATATTTCTCTATCACTATATCAAATCGTCCCTTAAAAACAAAAATAAACTACCAATGTAGATAACTTCTTATTGAACCCTTCCTTAAAATCCTGCTGCAAAAATATGCCACCTGGTCTGGTCCCCCCTGTTCTGCCTAAAAACCCGCCCCGCTCCCTTTTCCAACACTTCATTCACTCTAAAAATGTTTTAGCCTATGTTTTCCATATACTCCATTGTTTTAGCCCATCGATGTTAAGGCTATTTGGCCCCGTACTTTCACTTTTGACTATCCTTCCCTTTTTCGCAGTGGTTTAACTCTGCTTTCCCTCCATAATCGGGGAAAATTGTATTTCCGTGTTTTTAAAGAGATTTAGTATTGCACTTTTACCCTTTCCCTTTCCCAAAGGGTTTTTTAGGAATTCCGGGGATATCAAAAAGTTGTATTTTAAAAAACAAGTGCTAAACTTTTAAAAAGGGATGTATTTTGAATTGAGTAGGGAAAGGTTTTACTGTCCCCCGATTAGTATGGATTTGTTATATTTGTTTGTATATTTTTGCTGAAAAAAAAACGAATGATTGGATTCTAGGTTTAAGTACATAAAATTGACATCATTGTATTGACACGTACAAGGTCACTGAAATGATAATTAATTTTACTTAAAAATAAATAAAAAATAAATAAAAAAATACCAAGATATGGCATTTAGCATGGTAAACCCCCTTTCTTCCTGATACTGTGTGGGATAGTTGGGGCCGTGATTAGCTGTTACTTTGGGGCCGTCCTAGCAACGAGGCACATAATAAATTCTAAGGTTGTTCCAGATTAGTATTGTTCATTCTGGCGCTGTCAGCGTGTGTAATCATGTCCAGCTTCATTGATTGGTGTTTCCTACTTAAATATGCCGGCCTCTAGTTCGTCATTGTTCACTCGTCGATGGTGCCGGCGCCTAGGGGGTTGGCTTCGTCTGCCCGACTGAAAATCAGTCATGTGGCTGAGTGGGTAGACTCTAAACAAAAATTTATTTAAAATTAAAATTAATAATTTGAGCTGTGCCATACTGTCCTAAATATGCATATAATCTGTTTCAGTGGAGAATTTTCCTACTCCAAACTCGAGGAGAAACGAAGCAACCAGCCTGGCTGCTTCATCTTACGAGAGAGTGAAGTGAAATACGACACGTTCTATTTAGATGTGTGCACAAAATCTAGTTCAAAACCAAAGACATTAAAAATAGAGAAAATAGATGAAGATCAATTCTTGCTCTGTGAAGAAGATAAAATATTTCCGTCATTGAACCAATTGGTAGCTGCCTACCGGTCTACTGACGGTGAGGTTTCTCTGCAAGAATGTATTCCCCCGTCAGAATACGGTGAGCCTTGCATGGTTTTTCCTAGGGCTGGATAAATAAAATTTCAAAAACAATTAAATGGCAATAAATAGCTATCAATCATGTTTAAGGCTGTGTGGGCACAAAAATATGTTTTTTAAAATAACTATAAAACAGTAGTTTTTGAGTACTAATAACATCATAGTCTTTGAGAAGACCAAAACTATTTTTGAAAAAAAAAAATCCATGCATACTCCCAAAATATTACGGCTTTTTAGAGCATTTTTGTGGATCATTTTTATCAAAAAGTATATGAGTTGGTTGGCAGATATTTTACCAGAGTTTACATTTTACCCGTGACTAAGACATGTGATATTTTGAAATGTGTATTTCTAATATGTTGCCTTTATTGATTTTTTTGCATTTTCCGGCACGCTGAGAGTATTTTACTGGAAAATACAATGAATCGTACAACTCCCAAGCTACTGTTTTATAGTTATTTTGGAAAACTTATTTTCTTGCCCGCATAGCCTTATAGCCTAATAAACATTGACATAATTATTTTTTATTTATAAGACTCCTAAACAAAAATTTTAAATACTACTAGGCCTTCTAAAAAATGAATTTAGGCCTGTATAACTTTTTATTAAATAAATGTTGTTATGCTACTTTTATTTATACTTCTTACTTTTCTGTTAATTTTTTTTGTATATCTGCAGGGATTTTTCTTCTTTGTTTATTTACAGTGTTCTCCCCAGGCCCGGACCGCCGGGCGGGCCGCCCGGCGATAATTCCCTGCCGCCCGGCAAAAAAAAAATTTGAAAAAAAACATTTTGAAAAAAAAAATTGAATTTTTTTTTTGAATTTTTTATTTTTTTTTACTTTACGATTTGCGCATTTAATATACTCTAACCGTTCACAAAACGTTTAAACGTCCCATCTCTAAACTGCAACGCAGATTGTAAACGAAATCGTGTATACTAATTTCGCTGATAGTATAGAAAAGAAACCGACAAGGAATGCATTTAAACGAAACACATAAGCTGGCAAAATGGCAATCATCGCTATGATCGTGAACATTCACTGCACACAAGGAGCACACACAACATAGGTGAACAATTTTAGCAATTTTCAATTTTATTGATTGCTAGGACGAATTTTAAAGTAATAAAAATGAAGTCATCAAATACAACAATGTTTCAAGTTGTAGTAATTAAACCTACAAATCTTAGATAATAAACACTTAGAAAGAATAACATCATCACCATTATAAGGGCTTATTGTACTCATTGTAGCAATAGGACTACTACAGTAATTCACTTAGCCTACATTACAAAGGAGAAAATAGGCTAAGACTATGATTTCAATCAAATTTGAAATGTTCATACCACTAAACCAACTGAAGCAAGCTACTTTAAAAGGGCTTCGAAAACCTCTAAAACTCACCAAATCGAATCTAGGATCTCAAATTTTTTCCCGGGGCAAGCCCCCGGATCCCCACTAATTTTTGGCCCTACCCGGCAATGTTTGTGGAATACCCAGTGAACATTTTTTTCTGGGGAGAACACTGTTATTTAGGCCAAAGGCTATTGTACACTCTCGTAACTGATATCTTGAGGAACCAGAATTTAGGCGTAACAGCAAATTATTTTTGCGGGACATATTATAGCCTAACCTCCGTGTCAGCCGTTGTACTGTAGGCCAACACACGAGCCAGGGGCAATACTTAATTTCGAGCAAGGAGTTTTTATATTGTTTCAAATTCAATTCATCTATGTCTTCTTCCACTCTATTAAATAATGGAAAATTATTTTCTCGAATAACGTTTGATGTACGATTTTTTATGTCCGCCGGTACAAAACTATTTGTTCTGTGTAAAGATAGGCAGGAGGTAGCCTAGATGGGAGGATGAAACACCGAGTCTGGCATCTTGGGCACCGACAACCCACTCAACCCGACGCTGTTGGAAATGAGTTTGAAATGATGGTTACTTATTATACTTTTAGACGGTGTTTCTCAAAATGTGGTCCGCCGCTCTCTGCCACGTGGCCCGCTGCCCACTTTGTGTATTTACTATTTAACCCTTTAAATATGTGTGTCATTTAGTCAGAGAGAATGAATGTGTGGACGTGGAATACTTCCGTCCTTGCTTTCTGCCGACAAGTCAGTTGGAAAATTCATGGAACAGGTACAAATGCTGCAACAGAACACACAGAGCTTTTTTTCCAGAGTCACATTCAACCAGTTGTCTCTTATGGTGGAAACAATAATACTACTCCAAGCTGGAAGATATATTATATCTTCCAGCTCGCTATTGTTATAATTATAATGCTTGTTGAATTAGCGTACGACGGAGCACTGAGAAATCTCTTTCAAATTTAGGGTTCATATTCGTGATGAATACCCAGCTTTCAGACAGCCATCAAATACCTGCTGTCATCCCCCACCACCTTTCAATTACTTTAATTTTGAATTCTCAAATCTGGTTAACAAATAATATCAATACTAAAAGCAGAAACCGACTGGATGTGGAACCTGTCTTGGGTCTTGTCGGCCATCAAGCCATATGCACATTCTGTTGCAAAATGTGAAAAATAATGAAATGAATTTTTGTCATTGTATGACAAATATTTTTTCAGGAAAATAATGCATTCATTGAACTTGCTTTATTAGTACATAGAAATAGTGAGTGTTCAGTAAAAAAATAAAAACCCACGTTTGCGTACAGCTTCTAATAGTCGTGGTATTTTTTATTTATTTATTTATTTTTTATTTATTTATTTATTTAACGTCTATCCTATTCAGTTATAAAAACTGATTTACAAAGGAGGACAACTAAATAAATCTAATTACATAGATGCAGACACAACAATGAACTACATTTTAGTAAATATTTGAAATAGTAATATTACAACAATGCATAATATTCAACAAATTTGATAACAAATAAAAAGGATATTAAATGCAATTTATGAATGAATCGAAATATATAAAAAAGGGGGTGGGGAATGAAAAGAAAAGAAAGAAAAATGAAAATAAAGAAAAAAGAAAAAAAGGAAAGGAAAAAAAAGAAAGAAAGAAAAAAGAAAAAAAAAACATAAAAAAAAAAACGAAAAGAAAAAAACTGATTTATTAGACGATCCCACTCAAACGAATATGAGGTTTGCCAAAAAATCAGGAACAGCAAATCAGGGAGTAATCAATCTTTCGCGGAAGAAACCACTGAACGCGAATCTTCATTCTTGTGTTCAACCATCATTCTTGTGTTCAAATCTTGATAACAATTTAGTGCAAAAGATCTTGACTCTAATATATAATTATATCAGATATATAATTATTTAAAATTGTTCAAGTCAAAAACTGATCACAGCAATGATACAGGACACCTAACTCAAGTTGCAAGTTCCACCAGTGGGCGGCAACCAGACAATCTAGGCAGAAAAATATCAATTGAAAATACATTGAATACATAAAAATCAAAGCAATAATGAAGAAACAAAGAGAACAGCAAAATCATAAATAAGAACATTTGAAGATAAATTAACATTACATAAACACAGAGACAATGCCCCACAAATAAATAGTAAAAATCATTTCTTCTTTGTTCTTCGATTCATTTAATCATTTTTTCCCAATTTTTAAATTTTTTAAATTGTACTATTCCTAGCTCAGAAAATTTTGGCTTCTAATATCAAAAAAATTTTAAATTCCCCAAAAGGGATACTCCTCTTTTACAAGAATGATTTTCCCTTTTTAAAATGTTTTCAGAAATTATTTGGGAAACTTTAAAAGAGTTCATTAAATAAAATTTTTCTATCACGATCAAAAAAGGGGGAAAAAATTTATTGGGAAAAAATACCTGAATACATACCTTTAAATATTTTGTATTTTTTTTACCGTACGCTATATTTCTTTCCCTTTCCCTTTCCAATCGTAAGAAATCAGTTTTGTAAATTTTGGGGCTCTGGGGAATTGAATCAAACAAAATGGTAAATTCCCTCTTCTGAAGTAAAAACATTTTTCGGTAGAAGGTTCTTACTTTTTTGCCCAAAAAAAAACCACTAAAAAAATAATCAAAAATAGGGGTGAATATAAAAAATCTACAAGAAACCCTTTCAACATTCTCTCTGTTAAAAAACCTCTTCATTCTACTTAAAATTCCTATTCCTAAAGATACTTTATTCCCTACATATTCATAATGTTTTTTTAAATTTTAAATTCCCAATCTAAAAACTCCAAGATTTTAAAATTCATATACTCTAGAAATTGATTACCTTACAATTCAAAAAGTCAAATAAATTTATCTTTCCCATGCTTCTACATTAGCCTTATAAAAAAATCAAAAAATTTGTTTAACTATAATTAATATCAATTCCTGATTTTAAAAAACCAATCCCCCATCCTTTTTTAACTTTTTTAAAAGACGCCCTTGCGATCTCTTAAAACACCCCAAAACCTTTTTAATTAAAAGACAAGCCCTTCACATAAAAAATTTAAAATTTTAAATTCCTCCCTTTAAATAGTAATTACCCACCCTATTAAAGAATAAATAAAAGGGGTCCTAATTTTTGATCCTTTGCGGTACTCCACAAAATATTGAATACTTTTGAATTTAAAATTTTTGCAAATTGAAAAAACATTTTTTTTTTTTAAAAAAGTAATCCCCCAATTTGAAAACCCAAAAAAGGACTTATGTTATACCGGGTTTTTTTTATTTTTTATTAAAAGGGAAAAAAAAGGTACTGAATCAAATGTTTTCCTAAGAGCAAAAAAAACAGCCCCAAAACCTTCCCCTTTTCCGCTTGTAAATCCCCCTTTAAATAGAAAAAAATCGGTAAATGCTAAAAGGGGCATTTTTTTGGCTTTTGTCTACCTTTCCAAAACCCATTTTGGGTTTTCATTTAAAAACCTTCAGAGGGAAATCCCTTTCTGAAAATAACCTAAATGTGCAAAATTTTTTTTTCAAAAAATTTTTCCCCAAAATTTGGAAATTTGGGATATAGGCCCGATAAAAATTCCTATCACTTTTTTTTACCTTTAAAATAAAAGGGGGTTACCCTTCCAAAATTTCAGCTGTTTTGGGGAAAATTTAAAAACCTAAAAGAAAAAAATGGGAAATTAGATACGCCTTTTAACCCCCGACTATTAAAATGCGCATTTCTTGAAAAACCTTGCAGGGAATCTTTTGAAGTGTTGCCCCGAGTTTTTAATTTTAAGGCTTTAAAATTGCTGAAATGACTTCTTATTATTTTACCTTTAAAATTCGGGAAAATCATCTCCCTTCTTTTCTATTTAAATTTTTAAAACTTACCAATTTCACGGGAAAAAATCTGGATGTTTATCATAAAGGGTTTGGTCCGCGGGTACGTAAAATAATTTAAGAAATACGGCTCTAAAAAAAAATCCGTCAGCCACTACTGGCTTTTTAAATTTTTTCAACCCTCACTATAGTATTTTAATAATTTATTTTTTTTTGGCCTACGGGGTTTTTTACTTTTTAAAACATTTTCTGGGCCCGGGGGTTTGGGAATTTGGGCCCCAGAGCATGGTCTGCAAATTTTGGGTAAAAGGCATTAAAGAGAAAAAGTCCCCTCGCAAACTCACCCCCCCCTAGTAATAGAGGAATATGACCCCCCCGAAACTAGGGGCGAGCTCTGGCAATCTTTTGGGGGACACTTCCCCCTTTTCCCTTGACCCACTCCCGACAAAAGACAATGACGGTTTAAAATGAAAATGTTTAAAGACGATGACGACCGCGACTTGAGAACCCCCCCCTTTTCCCCCCCTATCCATGGCTGGTTTCCCGGGCCAAACATGGGCCCCCCTCCCCATATCTCCTAGGCTAGAAATGGCCTTATGAAAAATTTCGGTTGATTTCGCCCCTTAAACCCAAAAGAACAAAAAAAAAAATTTAAAAGTATTGGGGACTTGTCAACTTTTTTTATTTTCAGATAAATCCCCTCTATTGGTTTTGCCCCAAACCGAGTAAAAAACTCCCTGACAGATCCGGAAGAGGGGGAAAAAAATTTGGGGAAATTCTCCTGGAACCCCCGGCAGTGCATTTTATGTCACAAAAATACTAGTCTACAAAAAAAGGTCCCCTTACGGGGGGGGTTTTATAATGGAAATGGGGGGTTCCCTGCAGTCAGTGACCATTTACAACACATTTCCAGCTTTACTTTTTTTTTTGGGGCCCAAGTCCCAAAAAAGGCATTACTAAGGGTTTAAAAAAGTAAAAGGGGGGTTTGTGGCTTCAATTCGATTTTGAAAAAAAATTTTTTTCTTTTAAGAAAAAAAATATAATTGGTTTCATAAACAAAAAAGTAAGAAAAATAGTCACGAAAGCCCCCATAAGCACAGTGCTCGTGTGTGGGGATTTAAATAAAAAATAATAAATTTAAAATTTTTAAATTTGAGTCTACCCACTCATTAATAAATGATTTTCAGTGGGGGGCTTTAAATCAAAGCGCCAAGCCCAACCCCGGGATGCCCCCCCGCAATCGACGATTTAGCGATAACCAAACCCAAATCGATATTTTTTTAATAGGAAAAATAGCAAACAGTGGGATGGACGTGCGAACCCCCCCGAATCCCAAAGCCAGAATCAACAAGGGGATTGAGAACAAATCGGGAAAATTTTTTATTTCTTTGTTTTCTTTGGAAAGGCTCCAAAATCAACCCTTAACAAACTTTCCCAAGACAAGAACTTATTGGAAATTTTAAACCAAAACCGAAGTTAAAAAACTTTTGACTTTTAGCGGGGAAATTTAAACCCCCGGGCTTTTCCCGCCCTTGAAAAACAAATACGCTACCCAAACCAAAAGAGCCAAAGGGTTTAAAATTTTAAAAATTACAAAATGTTTTTCAAAGGGTAGATTTTAAAATTAAAAAGGGACTAGGTTTTTTACAATATGAAAAAATAAAAAAAATAAAAAAAATAAAAATGGAAAAATATTTATGCAAAGGAAACAATTTTTTTATGGTAAAATTCTTTAAAACTAAACTAAACTAAAAATAAAAATCAAGAAATGACAAAGGAATTTTTTATAATAAAATTTACCCCTTTAGGAAATAAGTTTTTAAAAATAATAGGCCCAGAACAGATTGGGCATTATTATTTTTTTTTAATCCCTTTTCATAGAGAAAATTTCTTCACGTTTTTTTTTAAAAAACTAGAGAAAAAAAAGAAATATTTTTCCCGGTTTAAGGGATTTTTGAAAAATTAAGGGGCCTAGAAAAGAAACATGTCTTTGACCCGACCCCGTGTTTTTTTTTCCCAGGTAGGAATTTTAAAACCTGTTTTGGTTGAAAACCCAGTTTTAGAGCGTGAAACCCCGACACATTCCCGGGTGTTTTTAAAATCCTTGGATTTTTAAAGAAAAAAAGGGGAGAATATTTTTTTTATATAATTTTCTAATGTCAAGAAATTTTTCTTGATCAAAGGTTAAAAAGTGGAAGAGAAATCCTTAGGTTTTTTTTTCCATTGGGTTTTTTAAAAAGGGCCCAGTTTTTGAATAATTGGGTAAAAAAATTAAAAATTGTTTCATTTTTCCCAAAACCCCCCCATCCAATATGCCCCTAAATTCCAAAACTTGACTGTATTAAAAAAAATATATATTTTTAAGGACCTTAAAATTTAAAAATATTTCTTAATCTTAAAAACAAAAAGTAGACTTTTTGTTTTTTTGCATAAGCAGGGACTGTTCTTTCCATTTTAAGTGATTGTCTATTTTAAGACCAAAAGATTTATTTGGTGATCTCAGCTGTGCCAAAACCCAAAGATTGGATTTTTTGCCTGGTCAACCGTCTGAGTTGAAAGCCTACAAAATGGGCCACCTTTGAAGCCAGGCGGGCAAGCAAAACCTTCTTGCAAGGGCCAACTCCACGTTTTCCTTTTGTTACGTAATCGAAACTAGTAGTACTATATTTACTTTTTGTAAATTTTTTGTTCAATTGGATAGAGTTTGTACAGTTACGGGGTATTTAACGACCCGGGGGGGCAATATTAAATTTTTAGATTAGGTAGGGCCTAAAAAAAAACTAGAAAGAAAACATTTTTATTCAAAAATAAGTGTTTGTTGGACTAACATGCTCTTATCAAAATTTTTTGTTATATTTTTTAAAAAAAGTTGAAAAATAACAAGTAAAAATTTTTAAAGAGCAGGGTATTCCAGAAACACTTATTTAAAAGGGTTTAAACGTATGTTTTTTTCATGTAAAAGCATTCTTCTTTCAGATCAAAAGAAAGAGGAAAAGGAAATGTGTCTGTTGTCTATCGTAGCATATGGCTTGTTTCCAAAAGGGTAAAAAAGTTGATGTGCCATGAAAATATTGAAGCAGGAATGCAGAGATCAGAAATTAAAAGTAAGTAGCCTAAATATCAAAAAAAATAAAAATGTTGGTCTGAGCTCTAGCTATGGGATAAAAGACTCCCAACTGAGTGTTTGTGGTTTTGTATGCCTTCTATGAGTGAAGGACCCATTTAGGCCTAATGTTGCCAAGCATCATTTGAGCTTGATATAGACCTAGGGTCTTGGTCAGTGGTTAATTTTGGGTAGTAGCAGGGGGCAGCTTCCACACCTCTTTTGAGGATGGTTTGCCGTCTACCTACTACGGTAATTTCCCAAAAATGTCTGAAAGTTAAATAATAAATACCTATTTATGGTGATATAGGGGGCGTACAATGTTACTATAAAACAAAACTCCTTCCATGTTTATGTTTTTTATACTATACTACCAGTGGAAGGGATTGCAGTTCTCTCTGGTGTTTGCATGACTTTTTTTCTAGCTGATTTATAAAAAATATATAATCTACGAGTCTAGGGCTGCCCCATTAATGCTTCCTTGACAACACTAAGTTAAGTTTCTTGTTTGTTGGGTACTTCCTGGTCAAAAAATAGAGCATTTTGTCTTTTTGTCCTATACTCTCTTTAAAGTGCATTACCAGATAAGATAATACAATTAAATAGTGAATGATGACAGAGAGCAGATAGTAAAATTTTATGTTTCCTGTTGAAATAAATTTCATGTTTTAGAAATTGTTGGCCCTATATTTTATTTTATATTTAATTACCGGTAACTTGAATAACCTTTGGGTGTTGTGTTTGAAAGGAGTTCCTTGCGCTGTCAGGAAAGTGGGCGTTCCCTTCAGTCAAACGCTGTGGTTAAGTTGTTTGGAGTAAACGCTGTCCAGTCCGTTCGCGATGGGGGATGGAGTACCTGAGTCTGGGCCCTCTCGATGAGTACCTGCGCGAGCACAAGCAGGAGGGGAAAAACTGTGGATCTGGTGGAGGCCGGAAACATACCTCGGGTACCGCCTCTCTGGCACCTGGTTAGTATTTATTTATTTATTTTAGCCTCGTTTACATTCTTTCTTGTCATGTAAATTAAAGTAAATAGAATCAATATCTGCCATGAGCACTAGCAGAAGAATTGATTTTGAATTTATCATACTAGGAAACTTCGCAAACGCTTTTTCAGGCTTTTCAGGGTTTTTCCCGGGCGTTGGAATGAGCGTATGGTTTTTTTCAACGAAAAAAAAAATGTAAAATTTGCGATTTTCATGAGAAATTTAATTTTTGATTGCCCAAATTTCACCCAAATGTATAAATTCATAAAATTTAACGTTCTATAAAAAATATCATTACAATCAGATAAAGCATGTAGGTGTTATAAGTACAAAAATGTTTTAAAAAATTGGGAAAAATTGTAAAATTGCAATTTTCAAAAAATACTTTTTGATTGCGCTCAAATTTCACACGAATATATTAATTCAAAAAATTTAAAGATTCTCTGAAAAAATCATAACAATCGGATAAAGGATGTTGGTGTTATAAGTTGAAGAATTTTTTTTTTAAAACAAAAAAATCGTAAAATTGCGATTTTACGGGAGAAATAATTTTTCGATTGCGCTCAAAAAACGTGGCAGTTCTAAGTTTAGGAGATTTAAAAAGGCCTCCAGAAAATTTCATCGAAATTTGGAGTATTGGTTTAGCCGGAATCGTTTTTAACAGACAGAAAAAATACAGAAAGAAAGAAAGAAAGAAAGAAAGAAAAAAAAACATTCCGGATTTTTTTCTCCAGTGTGTGAAATGGAATCTTCGCTTCGCTCGCTAAAGCTCATCCAACTATACATTATACAATGTAAAATAGTACATAAGTATTTTAATGAAATGGTATTGATTATTTTGATTCTGTATCAATATCGCGGGGAAATCGAGTACTATAATTTTGATTGGATGAGGTAGCGAGCGAAGCGAAGATTCCATTTCACTACACTGGGGAAAAAAATCCGGAATGTTTTTTTTTTTTTTTTTTTTCTTTTTTTTTTTTGTATTTTTGTGTGTTTGTTAACACGATTCCGGCTAAACCCTACTCCGGGTTGCGATGAAATTTTATGGAGACCTTCGAAATCTCTGAACTTAGAACTGCCCACGTTTTTGAGCGCAATCGGGAAAATTTTTTCTCATAAAATACGCCCAATTTTACGATTTTTTTTTTGATTTTTAAAAAAAATTTCTTCGACTTATAACACCTACATGCTTTATTCGTTGTAATGATTTTTCACAGAACCTTAATTTTATGAATTAAATATTCGTGTGAAATTGAGCGTAATCGAAAAATTATTTCTCATGAAAATAAAATTTTACGGGTTTTTTCTTTTCTAAATAAATAAATAAATAAATAAATTTTATTTAGAGTCTGCCCACTCAGTTTATAACTGATTTTCAGTGGGGACTTTAAATCAAAGCGCCCCAAGCCAACCCTGCAGGCTCCGACGCAATCGACGAGTGGAGCGTAAACCAACCAAAGATCGATATTTTTAATAGGAAATATAGCAATCAGTGGTATGGACAGTGCGAACACCCGCGAATCAAGCCAGAATCAACAAGGCCGATTCAGAACAACTCTAAAATTTATTATGTGCTTCGTTGCTAGGACGGCTCCAAAGTCACCGTTTACAAACTCCTAAGATATGAACTGATGGACTTAAGTCCAAATCAGAAGTTTAAAAAAACCCCCGGACCCCCCTGCACCCCCCCCTGGACCCTGGACCTTCTGCATTGGAAGCAGATACGCTAACCACAAGACCAACGAACCACACAACAAGACCAACGAAGCCACACAATTCTTTGACTTATAACACCTACATGCTTTATCTTATTGTAATGATTTTTTCACAGAACCTTAATTTTTTTGAATTAATATTCGTGTTAAATTGAGCGCAATCAAATAATTATTTCTTAACAAATTGCAATTTTACGATTTTTTCTTTTTAAAAAATTACGATTAATTAAAAAAATTAAGTTAATTTTTTATTTTATTTTATTTAATAATAAAAATTAAGTTAATTTTTAATTTAATTTAAATTTCAAATTTAAAAAAAATCTTCGACTAAGTAATGATTTTTTCACAGAACAACAGAAAATCCGCGTAACACATGGCATCTCAATGCACCATATACGCTCATCCAACAACGCGGGGGGGGACTTAAGCGTTTTCCTAGTATTAATATGGTCATACTAGGAAAACGCTTAGTCCCGCCGCGTTGTTGGATGAGCGTAAATTTGGGGAATTGAGCTGCCATGTGTTTTTTTTTTTGCGATTTCTGTTGTTCTGTGAAAAAATCAGAACTTTGTTGAAATTTTTTTTAAATTTAAAACAAATTAAATAAAAAATTAACTTTTTTTTTTAATTATCTAATTTTAAAAAAGGAAAAATCGTATATTGAAACTTTTTTAAAAATATTATTCGATTGCCACAAATTTAACGAATTAGTAATTCTTAAAATTAAAGTTCTGTGAAAAATATTATAATCGATAAGCATGTGGGGTTATAGGGCCCAAGCAGAAAAATTTAAAAAATCGTAAATTGCGATTTTCCCTGAGAAATAATTATTTGATTACGCTCAAATTTCAGGAAAAATTCAATTCATAAAATTAAGTTCTGTGAAAAAATCATTACATTGATAAGATGTAGGAGTTATAGTCGAAGAAATTTTTTTTAAAAAAAAAAAATCGTAAAATTGCGATTTTCATGAGAAATAATTTTTTTCGATTGGGTCAAAACGTGCAGTTCTTAGTTCAGGATTTTCGAAGGCCTCATAAAATTTCATCGCATCGGAGTATCGGTTTAGCCGATCGTGTTAACAGACAGACAAATACAGAAAAGAAAGAAAAAAAAAAAAAAAATCGGATTATTTTTTCTCAGTGTAGTGAAATGGAATCTTTCGCTTTCCCCCCCTCCCTACGCTTTTTCCAATTATCATTAGCCTGAAAAGTTGTGATATTAAATACTAGGAAAAGCTTAAGTCCCGCCGCTTGTTGGATGAGCGTAATTGGTCATTGACTGCCATGTGTTATGCGGATTTCTGTTTCTGTAAAAAATCATTACTAAGTTGAATTTTTTTTAAATTAATTAAATTAAATAAAATTAATTTAATTTTTAATTTTTTTAATTAATCGTAATTTTTAAAACAGGAAAATCGTAATATTGAATTTTTATAAAATAATTATTCGATTGGCACAATTTTCACGATATATCAATTCATAAAATTAAGATTCTGTGAAAAAATCAATTATCGGATAGCATTGCAGGGGTTAAAAGCCGAGAAATTAAAAATTCGTAAATTAGCGATTTTCATGGAAATATTTTTCGATTACTCAAATTTCACACGAATTATCAATTCATAAAAAAGGTTCTTGAAAAAATCATTACATCGTGAAGCATGTAGGTGTTATAAGTCGAAGAAATTTTTTTAAAACGAAAAAAAACGTAAAATTGCGATTGTCATGAGAAATAATTTTTTGATTGCGCTAAAAACGTGGCAGTTCTTACTTCGATTTTCAAAGGCCCCCAAAAAATTTCATCGCAAGGGGGTACCCTTTTTTAGGGGAAATCGTTTTAACAGAAGAAAAAAATACAAAAAAAAAAAAAAAGAAAGAAAAAAAAAAAAAAAAACATTCCGTATTTTTTTCTCCAGTGTAGTGAAATGGAATTTTTCCCCTTCGCTCGCTACGCTCATCCCAATAAATATTATTTATTTTTTAGCATTACTTATCATTAGCATCATCTTAGCAACATTAAAATTTAAAAAAACTTCTTGGTTTTTCGCAGTACACATAAAATAAGATTTTTAAAAAAAAAAAATGAAATATTTTAATATTAATTTTTTTTTTATAAAATTAAAAAATATTGACAATAGAAAACTGACTGCTTTTGATAGACAAAATTGATCAAAAAAGCCTTTTTAAAAAGAGCCACTTTTACCACGGATTGGGTGGGGGTAGACCCGAATTTTTTCGAATTGGTCCAGTTTTTACATGTAATTTTTTCTTATTTGTTTTTAATTACGTATTTACTCGATGATAGGCCGCCTTCAATGATGGCCCCTAGGGGTGCCACGATAACGATTTATTTATCAAAAGTCATTATCGATAATTGAAATTCAAAATTTTGGGCAAAAGGCCAAAAAACCCTCGTTCGGGGAGGAGGAAACTTTGCTCCAGTTGTGCAAAAGGAAAATTCATTGCATTCGTGCATTGCCGGTTTGAACATATCTCGCACATTTTTTGGCAAAGAGCGGCTCACGTTGGGTTTGGGGGGGGAGAACATACAAAAGAAAAACCAAAAACAAAAAAGTCCCTCTGTCTGTGACTCGAGGTCGCTCAAGGGAACCCCCCCTCCTAAACCGCCCCTCACCTCCGCACCCTACTTCTGTATCATTCATTTATTATCTTGCACCCACTGCTTGTTACCTTATCTCCAACACCGAATACCTTCTGGTCTTACTTAAAAAATATTGGGGCACTTGAGTAATGTTGTACAGAACGCGATGCATCATGAACTAAAAAAACAAATGAAATCAAACTTACAGAGCCAAAACTTCTGAGAAGTGCGACCTCCACAAAGATGAGCATTGTTTACGCAACAATCACAGTGGCCGGTCACATGCTGAAGGGGGGGTGGTAATGACGCTTTGTATTCTCTATCGCCTGAAATTGATTGCGACGTGGAAAACCCCGTTATTATCGATAATGAAAATATCGATGTGCATCCCTAATGGCCGCACCCCAGTATTTTGACCACTAAACTAAACGTTAAACAGGCTAAATAGGGGTTAAATAGGGTGTTGTAAAAAATAAACGCTTTGAAAAATGGCTTTGCATAATGGCCTTTGGAACTTGATATTTTTTAAAAAATACCCGAGGCCTACATATTTTGTATAAATACAGTATTTAATTTTATCTTTTTAGGAGGGCATGGTGTGGTCCATGGCAACATACGATGTCGGAAGATTCTAGTGTCGGAAAACAATGACAGTACTTTCTCGGTGCGCTTAGCAGATCCGGGACTCATACGTACTCAGACTACGAGTAAGTCATATACTCTATAATAAATTTAAAATTATATTGACCAATTACCTTTAAGTATACCATGCAATCTAGACCCTACTTTATTGGCAACACAGTTTGGTCAAATTAAAAATAAATTTAAAAAAAAGTAAAACATTATTTCTCTTGGGTTTGAGTAAAGCATTTGACCGGTTCCACTGAACGTTTTCTTAAAAATTTTTGGAAAACTATGGAATACAAGATTCTCTTCTAAATGGTGTAAATTTTTCCCACGGGGGAAAAATCAATGCATGTATTTGAGGATCAAGTGGGAACATTGATGTAATCTCAGGGTACCACAAGGTTCTGTACTTGGCCCTCCCTCCCTTTTTTCCTCATAAATATATATGCCCTTCTCATGGTAAATCAAAGCTACCCCTTTATCGGATATGTACCATATGTACCGCTTTTCGAAGATTCGGATTTTTGATGCTCTAAAACTGATTTGTGCAAAAACTCTTTGCTCTAAAAAAATGGAAGTGTTTAAAAAAAACAATAAAAAATCGGTTTTTTAGACTCCTTGATCATCAACCAATAAATGAACAACATTATAAATAACTGTCAAGAAATCAAGCAATTTTCAAATTATTTGGTTTAAACATTTCTAATATTGTTTGGGAAAAGGCATACTAATATTGTTGGGTCACAATGCTCTAAATTGGCAAGTTTTTTTTTGCGTAAATTAAAAGATAGCCAAATTAAGTTCTAAGGGTTTTTTTCTGATGTTTATTAGACCTAAACTGTGTATGGTGCGCCACAGGGGTCCACCAAGAAACATGCACAACTAGAATCATACAGAAAACCCAAACAACTAAAGCAATCTTGGGGTACAGAACTGCCTCCGTAATGCTTCTAGGGAGAAAAGCTTAATATTAATGTACCTATTTGGGGCTGTATTTTAAAGAATGTTATCATTTTCCCCCAAGAGGTGTATGAGTGGAACCATTATCTTGCCCTCACGCAGAAATCGGGTTGTAATTTGGGCGTGGAGTCTTAAGCTGTCAATAGTTCGAACAAATGCATTTCCCGAAATCCTAACTAAGGGGGCAGCGTCTGGAATGCACTACCTTTGAAGTAAAAAAACTTTTTCTCGGTATGTTCGGAAGCTCAAAGGAAAGTTGTTTTAAAAAGTTTGATAGTTTCTGTTTCTACTTTTTTGATATATATTTTATTATTGATATATATCATTCTTAGGATGGGTCATATTTAAAAATGGATCTTAGTCCCCTATTTGCATCCCTCCATATGTTTTTTTTTATAATATTAAAGAATGTACAAATAAACCAAAAAATAATAATAAAATAATAATAAAATAATAAAACGATTTTATCCCCCAAAAACGTCGATACCTGCAATAGATGATTTTCAAAAAACCCCCCCACCGGCCCTAAACGGGCGGGGAAACATTTTTGGGGAAAAGGGGGTTACATGCTGAGCGTAAAATGTAAAAAAAAAGGTTTTTTTTTTTTTAAAAAAAAAAAAAAATTAAAAAATTCCAAAAAAAACCTTTTTTTTAAAATTTTTTTAAAAAAAAAAATTTTTTTAAAAGGGAAAAATTTTTAAATTAAAAAAATTTTTGGGGTTTTTTTTTTTAAAAAAACCCCCTTTTTTTTTTTAGGGTTTTTCCTTTTTTTTGGGGGGGCCCCAAAACCCACCAAAAAAAAAAAACCCCTTTTCCCAAAAAACCAAAAAACCAAAAACGGGGGGGAAAAAAAAAAAAACCCTTTTGGAGGCTGTATTCAAAAATTTTTTTTCCCCCAAAATTTGGGGGGGGTTTTTCCTTCCCCCCCAAAAAAAAATTTTGGAGGGGGGGGAAAGGTTTAAAATTAAAAAAAAAAAGGAAAAAAAAAAAAAAGGGGGGGGAAAATTTTTTAAAAAAAAAAAAACCCCTTTTTTTTAAAAAAAAAAAAAAAAAAAAATTTTTTAAAATTTTTTGGGTTTTTTTGTTTTTTTTTTTTTTTTTATTTTCAAAATTTTTGGGGATTTTTAAAAAAAAAATTTGGCCCCTTTTCCCCCCTTTTCCATTTTTTTTTTAATTTTTAATTTTTAAAAAAAAAAAAAAAAAAAAAAAAAAAAAAAAAAAATTTTTTTAAAAAAAACCCCAATAAAAAGGAAATTTTTTCCCCCCCCCCCCGGGGGGAAATCCCCCAAAAAAAGGGGGGGGTTTTTTGGGGGGGGGTTTTTCCCAAAAAAAAAAAAAAATTTTTTTTTGGGCCCCCCCAAAAAAAATTTTTGGGGGAAAAAATTTTTTAAAGGCGCCGATACCATTTACGAAGCGAACAATGACCAACCCAGAGGGCCGGAAAATTTAAGTAGGAAACACCGAAACAAATCCAAAAAAAAGATTCCTAATCAAAACCAAAAAATCCTGATCCTAGCATACCTTTTCACCAATTTAAATCAATAAAGGACGCACTAATTACACCCCCGGGGCCAACATCCTTTTGGGCATAGTACTTTGCGATTCCCATGGTTTAGCGGATGTCAGACTTAAAAGCAAAAAAAGGGTTATGTTTGAAAATTCATCCCGGAAAACCAGCCTCGGAAATTTAAAAAAAACAATGAAGACGACCCCCAGCAAGAGAAATCAGTGGGGACTCTGATAATTTAAAATGGCACTAATTCGTTTTTAAAAGTAAAAAATCCCCTTCAATTAAGGGAAAGGGCGTTTATCAGTTAATTGGAAATGCAAAAAAAACATTTCCCATTGGCTGTATAGCATACACCCGGCATTATTTTATCGCCGAGATGTCCCGAAAATTTCCCCTGTCGTGAAGTCAAAAGTCAACATTAAAGGGGGGCAAGACACTTTATACTTTTTTATGTTGATACAAAAAAAGTGGTTTGCCAACTGACATTTTCCAAAAAGGAGGCCCTTTAACCCAAAAAAAACTCGGGCAAGTAAAAATAAATTAAATGTTTAAAAGAGATCAATGATGTACTAAAAATTTGGGACCCAAACAAAAAACGGGCATTGATCAACCCAGACCACAAGCTTTTATTCAAAAAATTTTTTGAGTCGTCTTCCACAAGGGCCAAACATCAACGTACCTAAAAAAATCCTAAACAAAAAGAACCCTAAAAACTGGAGGGCAAAAATCGCCCTGCCCTCTGAGCCACTCGAAAACCGGGGGTGGGGGTGAATTTCCCCAAGCCCGGATCGCAACAATCGTCCCTGTTCCGGAGCCAGCTGGAGGCTTGTGGATGATGATTCCCCAAAATGCTGAAGCTCAATATTGGGCCCTTTCCCCCGGAGCCCGCTCGAGGTTTTTGTGGATAAAAAATTCACCCCAAATGGGTGGGGGAGCGGGAATTTTCGTCCGTTTTTCCCTTGGAGTAGCACAAGTTTTTTGGATGATGATGGGTTTTCCCCCAAATGCTGGAAAAGCAACCATGTCCCCGCCCTTGGGAGGGCCCCCTCGAGTCTCGGTAGATGAATTTCCCAATGCGAAGTGCAAAAGATTGTTCCGCCCCCCGATGTCAGGTCTGAAATGTGAGAGAGCAGAAAGCTGAGTCTTTGGGGGGACGAGATTCCCCAAATGCGGAGCGCCCAAACCAAATTTCCCCTGCCCTTCCCGGGGGGAAATCAACTCGAGTCTTGGGACGATAACCCCAAATACTGAAACGCAAAAAACGTCCCCTGCCCCGAAGTCAAAACGTGGGCTGTTTGGGGTTTCAGAAAGGGGGGAGTGTAGGAGGGCTTCTCACCCCATGGCAACTCGAAGTCGAACAGATGGAAAAGAATGTGAAGTGCTAAGGGCCTGGAAATGACCTACCAAACAACTAAGTGATTTATGATAAATGAAGGTATACAATAAACTAAAAAAACTGTTGGTCAAACCCAGAGAGTTAGTTTGAAAATTTTTTACTGTACAATTCAAGAAAAAAAATAATAAGCCCCTTTTAAGGGCCCCCCCCTTTAAACCCCCCTAGTTGACTAGATTTACTCATCAACCCATAAGCCCCTTTAAAGTTACTGATAAAATCACAGATAAGAAATCACCTCCATTAGCTAGGGCAAAACAGACTTTTTTAAAACTCCAAATTTACAAAGTACTGACCAACCGAAGACCCTTTAAGGGGGAAGCCTCCCCAAATGCTCCCCCTAACAGACCCCTCACCCCTTCCTTTTCCCCTTCCCCCCCCCCCCATGCCAGCAACCTTTAAATTCTAAATTTTATTCCTCAATGTTGCCTGCCGTAACAAAATTTAAAAACTCGAATTATAAAATAAGCGTCTAAACTCCCGAGGATTCGCCTCTCCGAAAATTGGCCCCCTCTTCATGAAAAATAATTCTTTTTTGTATTTCAAACTATGGGAAATGTAGATTTTTTTTGCGATCCCCGTTTTATCATGGAGGGGTTGCAATCCTCGCCCAAACCCCCCCTCTAACCCTTTAATTTTTTTTTCCTTTAGGGGCAAAATCGAATGCCCTTTAGGGAAAATTTTTTGGGAAGTGCCGCAGGTTCCTGGCACCCCCTATGAACATGCACTTCATTTTTTATCCCTTTTCCGATCTCCTCAGGCGACCTTAAAAAATATTTTTCCCCAAAGGGTAGAGAGGTACTCATTTTTATCACCCAAAAAATTTTCCCAAAAAAAAGATATCATTTTTTTTGTGGGTTTATAATGTTTGACTTTTTTAAAAAAATCCCCCGCTCAAACGAAAATGCCGATTTAGTTCATCATTTAAAATCAAGGGGACCCTTGGGACACCAACCCGCGTCATGATACAAGTTTTTTCCCTTATTGACAACATTTCACAACTATTGACCCAAATGATGTTCTCGGCAAGCCAAAAAGGACACAGGTATGTCTGATCACCCTCTTTTCCCTGCTCAAAAATTTCCCTCTCTAACAAAAACCCTTCCTCCAAAAATTAAAAATTAAAGAAAAAGTTTTTTTTAAAAACCAAAAAAAAGCAACTTTCAGGGCAATTTCTAAAAATACTGAAAAATTTGGGAGCGCTGTCCCCTTCCCGGAAATGTGGACGAAATCCTTTTTTAAAATTCCCCTTTCCCCATTTTTTATGTCATTTTAAAAAATCATTTCCGCTAAAAAATTGTCCTTTATAAAAACCCAAAGTCAAAACCCCCGGATTCGCACGATCTGGATGTGAACCCCGACCTTTAAAATCCTCCATTCTAAAACTGAAGTCTTCGAACAAACCCCCAAAACATAAAAACAATATCGGGACTTAAAAAAGTCCCCTGCTAAAAAAATACGTCAAAGGGTAAACTTCACTATTTAAAGACTCCAAAAACTCTGAATTAGGAACAGCCAAAAACAATTTTGGGCCATGATAAAAAAACAGACCACTGCCTCTAAAACCCCAAAGGGGACCTAAAGCTAACCATTTTAAAGGGAAGGGTTTTATCAGAGCATCTTCTCAATGCGAACTTTTTTTTTATTTTTTTATTTATTTATTTATTTTGTTAAAGTCTAAACCAATTTTTCAGTTATAAAAAAATGGGTTTCAAAGGAGGGGCAAACTAAAAAAATCTAATTTCTGATGCAGACACAAAAAATGAAACAATTTTTAAATAAAATTTGAAATAGTAATATTTTCAACAATGCATTTAAAAATAAAAAAATTTGATAACAAATAAAAAGGATATTAAATGCAATTTATGAGTGGGAAAGGAAAAATTAAAAAAGGGGGTGGGAATGAAAAAAAAAGAAAAAAAAAAAAGAAAAAAGAAAAAGGAAAAAGGAAAAAAAAAGGAAAAAAAAAAAAAAAAAGGGAAAAAAAAAACTTTAAAAAAAGAAAAACGAAAAAAAAAAAACTGATTTTTAGACGATCCCATAAAACGAAAAAGGGGTTTTTGCCAAAAATAGGACAGCAAACGGGGAGTAATCAATTTTTCGCGGAAAAAACCCACCGCGCGAATCTTCATTTTTGGTTAAAACCATCATTTTTGTTTCAAATCTTGATAAAAAATTTTAGTACAAAAGATCTTGCTCTAATATATAATTTATATCAGATATATAATTTTTTAAAATGTTAAGTCAAAACTGATCACAGCAATTTACAGGACACCAACTCAAGTTCAAGTTAAAACAGGGGGGGGAAACCCGACAATCTGGGCAGAAAAATTAAATTGAAAATACTGAATACTAAAATCAAAGCAATAATGAACAAACAAAGAGAATCGCAAAATCATAAATAAGAACTTATGAAATAAATTAAAACATTACAAAAAACCACAGAGACAATGCCCCGCAAAAAATAGAAAAAAAATCAATTTTTTTTGTTCTTCGATTCATTATCATTGCCAAATTTTTATTTTTAAATTGTACTTTTTCCTAGCTCGTAAACTGGCTTCTAATATCATAAGAAATTAAATTAAAAAAGGATACCCTCTGACAAGAATGACTTTCTTAATGTTTCAGAAAAAATTTGGGAATTTTCAAAATTTTCATTAAATAAAATTTTCTATCACGATCAAAAATTGAAAAAATATTGGGTAAAATACCTGAATACATACCTTTCAATACTTGTTTATTTCCCAGTAACAAATTTTCATTCTTTCCTAATCGTGAAGAAATCAATGTAAATCAGGGTCCGGGAAATTGAATCAAACAGATGGCAATTTTTTGAAGTAAAACTTTTCGGTGAGGTCTTACTGCCCAAACAAAAAATAACAATAATAGAGGAATATAAGAATCTACAAGTAACCTCAACATTCTCTCTTTTTAAAAAACCCTCTTCATTCTATTATAATTCCTATCTGATGATACTTTATTACATACTATTCATAATGTTTCTTAAAATTTAAATTACAATCTAAGAAAACTCCAAGATATTTAAATTCTATACTCTAAAATTAGTTTACCATTACAATTCAACGTCAAATGAATATCATTCATGCTTCTATCATTAGCCTTTTAAAAATCATAAAATTTGTTTTACTAAAATTAATATCAAGTTCCCGAGTTTTAAACCAATCATCCCATCTCTTAAAACTTCTTGAAGACGTCTTACGATCTCTTCAACATCCACACCTTCTAAATAAAAGAACCCAAGTCATCAGCCTATAAAAATATAATTTATTCCTCCCATTATAGTAGATATATCATCTATGTAAAGAATAATAAAAGGGGTCCTAATATTGATCCTTTTGGTACTCCACAAAATATATTTAATACTTTTTTAACTATATTTTGCAAGATTGATAAACATTTTTTTTTAAAAGTAATCGCCAATATTGATAACAATAAGGACTTATGTTATACCTGGTTTTTAGTTTTATTAAAGAGGTAAAAAAGGTACTGAATCAAAAGCTTTCCTAAGATCAACAAAAACAGCTCCAACCTTACCATTCCGCTTGTCAATCCCCTTTTTAGAAAAAAATCTGTAAATGCTAGAAGGGCACTTTGCGTTGACTACCTTTCCTAAAACCATGTTGGTTTTCACTTAAACCCTTTAGATACATCCACTTCCATGTAATAACCTCATGTGCAAAATATTTCAATAATTTTCCCTACAATTGGAAGAGTTGATATAGGTCGATAAGAATTCCTATCACACTTTTACGATTACCATTATAAATAGTTGTTACCCTTGTCAATTTCAGCTGTGTTAGGAAATACCTACAAGAAATAAATAGGAAATTAGATACGCTAATAATCCGACTATTGATGCGCATTTCGAATACTATGCATGGAAACTCTGAAGTGTTGTCGAGCTTTTTAAATTTTTAAAGGGGTTTAATTTCTGAAATGATTCTTCATTAGTTACCTTTACATGCGGGAGATCATCTGCTTCTTTTCTATTTAAATCTTTAAACTTACAATTTCACTGGAAAAATTACATGTTCACAACAAAAATTTTCTGTAACAAACAGCAAATATCAGGATTAGACGTGTAGGATACCCCATTCTCCTTTTCAAAGAGGCTATGCTACACTCATTTTTCACTTGTTACCTGTCAACTTTTTATAAACTGACCATAAAGATTTTGAAGAATATCATATCAAAAGAAGACTTAAAATGCTCACGCTTAGAAAAACGAATCTGATTATTTACCTTATTTCTAACTTTTTTTTATTCCCCCACGTTGATGGCCTTCTAAAAAAATTTTGAATTCTTTGCGCAAGTGGTCTCTCTATGCATGGATTTTTAATATCTGCTGTTAACCATGGGGCTGGTTTTTCCTTTAACTCTTAATTTCAGGGGGTGCTTGCTCATTTAGAGTTTCCCGGTTACTTTAACAAACATTTCTAATTTATCATCTGAACTTACCGCCATACCAATTTGATCAATGGGACCACTTGATATATCTTCATTCCCTGTTTCCCAATAAACATTCTTAAAATTTCTAGTTTTTAAAAATTTTTAGGAAGAAACTTTTTTTTATTAATCTTACAACACAATAAATTAATTCATGATCATTTAATCCTAACTTAAAGCCCATGAATAATTTTTATTTTAAACCATGTAATTTTGGGAAAAACCAATGTCCCAATCAATATCCCCCCCTCGTAAACCTTGCACCCCCATTAGGCCATACCATCTTTCTCTATCCTACCCCCCCCTTTTGAATAGCATGGTAATTGGGAAAATTTTGGTTTCCAAACACTATATGGACAGATGAAGTGCCGTCTCTTTTTCCCATGTCCGGGACTTTCTCTCTGGCCCCATGCCTCATTATAACCGATCCTTCTCTGAAGGTTTTTTCCCCTCCAAGCAAAAGGCAGAAAAAAATTAACCTTTTTATAAACACAAAGGAAAAAAAATCTGAAATGACAACTATCGCCCATCTCCCCCCTTTTCATTTTTTTCAAAATATTTAAATATATCATGCACGATCGTCTAATATCATTCTAAATCACCAAAAACTTACCCTAGTCAACACGGTTTTTTTTAAAAACAAACCCACCCAGTGCAATCTACAGTTTTCTGTCCCCCTCTATTCTGTTCGAAAAAAGGCGACCAAGCGTGATTGTTCACGACATGACCAAGGCTTTGACACCATTGATCACAAAATTCTTCTCGACAAATAATTCTTAGGTACCGTGGGGTAGTCTTGATTGGATTTCCTCTTTTTTTGTCGGCCTACCCAAGTAGTGGAACTCCAAAATCAATAGTAACCGTCCCCAAACCCGCTCTAAACCTCTCCCAATGCTGCGGGGTTCCCCGGGGAAATTTTTGGGACCATTACCCTATACCCTTTTTATTCAACGACCAGTCCCCCTACTTAAAAAGGGCACTTCACCCAATTGCTGATGACTCAAAAACTGCGCCATCCCCAAACTCCAAACCCCATTCAGGCCTTTCCCCCTTAATAAAAAATCATTACGTTAATTCATCATACTGCCTCGGAAAAACAACTCACCATCTCACGCTCTAAAACTGTTTATCTATACTTTCACATCCTTTAAAGATCCCTACTCCAGTCCCCTTGTTCGTCTTGCCTTATACTACCCCCCGCGCCACACGTAAAAGTCCTGGGCCCTTTTGCACTAACTGATAATCTAGACTGCCCCACCAAAAAACCAGTTGCCAGCAAATATTTTTGGGTGCACTCAAATAAAAGCTCAAACAAAAGTTCACCCCCACACCCCTTTTGTAGTTTACTTTGCACACTTTCACTCCACTATCATATGGCCTCTTTTTTGGGAGTTCCCCCCATCCCAAACAGAATTCTTTCCCCAAAAAGGAGCGGTTCGTTCATAGGGGTGTCCCCGAAGACATCAGTAAAATTTTTCAAGGAAAATTGGTTTTCCTTTCAGATGTCCCCTTTACCCCAATCAGCCGCTTATTCGTTAAAACCCCAACCCCGAAAACCTTTTCCCATCTAATGCTTTGTGACCCCAAACACTAGAGCAACTTCCATACACAGGCCCTCCCAAATCTGCGCTCTTTGCACAAGGCCCTGAAATCATTTTCCACCCCTACAATAAGCCCCCTGACACACAAACCCTCTCCCACCCTGTCTTCCTTTAAAACATAAGTTGAAATCATACTTACAGCAAACAGCTTTTACTCCATCAATGACTACCTCTCCATGTAAATATTTGCAGTTAATTCATTTTTTCATTATAATATTTACAATATATCTAGAGTATAACCCCAAACAAGCACGTATTTAAAATTTTCAAATGTTCCCTTAGCCGAAATGATGTAACAAACTTCTATATATAATATGTGCTTACACGCTTCCTTGGATTGTGCAGGTATATAAGACACATTCTGCTGTACATCCTCCAATTGCTGTTTTCTGTGCCATCAGCAATTCTCATCACAATATCACATCAATATTGCTTTAATATCCAAATTTTCTTTATTCTATATGAATTCTTAATCTAGTAGGGCATTCTATTATTTTTGCATCTACTTTACTTAACATAAACACTAATCAATCAATCATCACACACAAAATATATATATTATATAAAATAATATATATATATATATATATTATAATATATATATATTAAAATAATTTTTATATTATAGACAATTCTACTGTACATCATTGCTGTTTTCTGTGCCATAGCAATTCTTATCACAATATATATCAATTATTTCTTTATATCCAATTTTCTTTATTCTATATGAATTCTTAATCTAGTAGGGCATATTTTTCATCTACTCTACTTTTCCATAAACACTAATCAATCAATCAATCAATCATCATATATATACTAGACACATTTCCTGTACATCATTGCTGTTTTCTGTGCCATCAGCAATTATTATCACAATATCACATCAAAAATTGCTTTATATCCAACTTTTTTTTATTATTATGAGTTCTTAATCTATAGTAGCGCATGCTATTTTTTTGCATCTACTCTACTTTAATAAACACTGTGTTTATCATTATTAACCAAAATTTAAAGAATCATCATATATATATATATATATATATATATATCAAATTATCAATCATCATACATATCAATATCAATATCCATATCAATTATCATTTATGCTTTATATTCAACTATTCTTTCTTCTAACACTGTGTATATCATTACTAGGGAAACGCCAAAGTCGTTTTTTGGACGAGTGAGTGAGCCATGTGTTGAGTACCCGGGAACATTCTTTTCTTCCCCTTACCTTAGGCCTCCCTATAGCCTTTCATAGGCTACAGTGGAGCATTTTGGCCTAAACTATGGCCTAAACTTTTACACAACTCCCCGGGCCAAAAATCTACCATTAAGCAAGACCCGGGAGTCACACGGAATATTCAGTTGAAGGCTGCAACAACAGCAACCTCCGGCACAGTGATTTCCACCAATACCCTATTATTTATACGAATATAATTATCAAACTTAAATGCAAAAAGTTCCCGGGTACCCACCATGACTCGCTCACTCGTCTAACTACGACTTTGGCGTTTTCCCTAGTCTAGTTGCTAAAGCGCCTTGTGCCGAATGTGGGAGACTGGTTCAATCCCCTGGTCGGGAAGATTTTTTAATTTTGATTGTATTTAAAATAATTAAAATGTTTTGAAATGGCACTAACGCAGGTAGTCCATCATTGTGGCAATAGGGCTACTATGGTAAACATACCCGTAGAAATCGTGAAAATATTGCAAGTTACTCAATCTAGAAGCGGAATTCGGGGTACCTTGACTCCAACATTCGACAGACCTTGCATGGGCACGGGTTACATGGCAGGCGAAAAACAAAAAAAAAAATATATTTCAAAATCTTAAACAATTGTCGTTAAATTAATTTCTAAACATTGGAAGTCATTTTCAGTTTATCATTCTTGTAGGTTAAATCGCAATGAATCTTGCTGATTTTTTAGCATTTCAATAAACTTGTACCGGATGTCTGTTTAAAATTTCAGCGCAATCTGTTCACGATTCGGCTGATTTTCAACGTAGACACACACACACACACACACACACACACACGCACGCACGCACGCAGCAGAAAAACAATTTAGGGCCGTTTAAGTCGAATGGAAATCACTACGTTCGCTACGCTCACTCGTTCAATAATTACTATCACTTTTATTATTAATTATTAATTATAGATTTCACTTTCTCTGCAAAGAGTTATACTTGTACACTGTACTAGTCTAAGTGAATAAAAATATCTATCTATCTATCAATCAAGCTGGACATGATTTTAGCGCCAGAATCAACAAGGCTGATTCGGAACAACCTTAGAATTATTTGTGCCTCGTTGCTAGGACGGCTCCAAAATCACCGTTTACAAATTTCTATTCCATAACTGATAGACTTAGGTCTAAGTCCACATCAGAAGTTGAAAAACTTCTGCGTATAGCGGGAATCAAACCCTGTATGTTCTGCATTGCGATGGAAGCAGAACCTCTAACCACAATATCAAACCTGTAATCTCCCTTTATTCCATAATGCTTTGCAACGTAATGGGCATGCGTAGTTAATTTTTAAAATGGTCTATTCCTGACAACAGGTTTCCATTGTAAATAAAACTCTTTCTTAACAAACAACAAAGCCCAGGTAATTTTGTATTTGAATATTACAATATTTCAATGCTACTCCAGCTTCTTTAGACCACTGTTTCAACTGTTATCACCCTCGTAGATCGAGACTCAAATGTTGTATTAATTACTCTCTTTTTGCCTAGGCTATCGTCCTCACTGCTACCACACAAATTGTATTGTCTTCTATTTTTCTAATTACCTAGTATATCCATTTCCTTCAGGACTCTTTCATATACCATGTTATTTATAAACATTGGTATCTGTCTCCTATATTGAGGTATGTTACCCATGCGGGCAACGCGCGTTCAGGCACTGCACTGCTTATGCGTTGCTAGACAGCCCACATTCCCCTCTTCAAAAGCCAATAATTCTAATTGGATGAGCGTAGCGAGCGAAGCGAAGATTCCATTTCACTACACTGGAGAAAAAAATCCGGAATGTTTTTTTTTTTCTTTTTGTATTTTTGTGTGTCTGTGAACACGATTCCGGCTAAACCCAAATATTTCCAATTCCCAATGAAATTTTATGGAGGTCTATGAAATCTCTGAACGAAAAAAACTCCCACGGGGGGAAAAATCGATCAAAAATTGTTTCTCATGAAAATCGCAATTTTACGATTTTTTTTTTTTTTTTAATTCTTCGACTTATAACACCAACATGCTTTATTTCCCATTGTAAGATTTTTCACAGAACCTTAATTTAATGAATTAATATATTCGTGTGAAATTTGAGCGCAATCGAAAATTATTTCTCATGATAATCGCAATTTTACGATTTTTTTCAATTTTAACATTTCTTCGACGAATAAACCTACATGCTTTATCCCATTGTAATGATTTTTTCACAGAACTTTAATTTTTTGAATTCATATATTTGTGTGAAATTTAAGCGTAATCGAAAAAAATTTTCTATTTAAAAAAATCGCAATTTACGTTTTTTTTGTTTAAAAAAAATACGCTCATCCATCAAGTGGCGGGACTTAAGCGTTTTCCTAGTAAACAATAATTCTAGATCGTTATGCAAAAAATAAACCCTTGAAAGGGGGCGGTATGACTTCATTATTCAAAAATATTAAACTACAAAGCTTTTGTAGCCTAACTTTTCTTTTTTTTATTAATATTCCCACATACTGTACCAGCAAAAAAAAACGCAAAAAAGTCATAAAATAAAATTTTTGTTCCAAAATCCGTTCAATCATAATATAATATATTTTTTTTTAAACGTCTATCCTATTCAGTTAAAAAACTGATTTAGGAAGGACAACTAAATAAATCTAATTACATAGGTACTAGGTAGGTGAAGACACAACAATGAACTACAGTTTAGTAAATTTAAAATTTTAAGTAGTAGCCTAATAGTACAACAACAATGCATTAAAAATTTAAAACAACAATTTTGGTACCAAATTTAAGAAGGATATCAAAGGCAATCAATTTATGATTAAGTCATTCAGTTCAAAATAAATATTATTGCTATATTTTTAATTTTATATAGTGTGCCAGTTAAATTATAATTCCCTTTACTATTTCAATCCAGTATCCATTGGATGCCCGCCGAGTTTCTCTCAACTTTGAGTTTGCACGAGCGTCGGTCGCGCCGACGTGTGGGCGTTTGGAACGGCCTTGTGGAGATATTCTCCCACGGCGAGTCTCCCCCCACCACGCCCGAGACACGGTCCATGAAGAAGTACTACTTGTCTGATCGGAAGCTGCCGATACCTAGTGGATGTCCCGTGGATGTGTACAGGCTGATGCTTTGGGGTGCTGGGACAGGATCCGCACAGACGCAAGAAGCCTCAAGCCATCATGAGAGATATCAATCAGATCTGGTATCAAGGTAATGTATTCCTTGGTTTGTTTTACTTTTTAGTGTGGTATATGTCATCATTTATTAAAAACAGTGTTTAATGCATTATTATTATCATTATTATTTTTTAAAAAAATCAACGAGGGGGAGTATATTGGGTTTTGTACTTTTAATGCTGTTTGTTTTTAGTGTTATTTCATGTTTTGTCAAAACCCCCGGTTGACAGGTGAATGAGGGGGTGAGCATCCACCCCGATCCACCTTGTCTTCTGCCTTGAAACAGTTGTCTTTCGCCGCTAATGGCAAACTCATGGTTCGGAGACCCACACAGGGTTGTCCAACCCCGTTTCTTTTTCATTCATTTAATTATTTACATTGATATTTTTTAATCGTGGAAAAACCGGAGGAACTATGTTCACCCCAGCAACAAGTTCACGTTTCAACAAGTTATAAAGTTTTTTGACATTTCCGAGGTTTTTAATTCAGGATTGTTCTGGCGCTGTGGGGTTTGATTACGTTCCTTTTATGTTAGTGTTAATGTTTAATTTTATCTTTATTAACTTTAAAAAAGGGGTCCTCCCAAAGTTTAAATTTGGATGAGCAAAGAAAGACTTCATCAATTTTACTAACCCCCCAAATTAAGCTTTTTTTTTTTCTTTTTTTTTTTTTTGTTTGTCCTATGGGGGAAACCAAAATTATGCGATCTTTAGAAAATTTGGGGGGTCCTTCAAACCTTCAACTTTGATTGCCGAGTTTTTTGGTTCAATCGAAGAAATATTTCTCAGAATATCGTCTTTTTTTTAATGCTATATTTTTTTGGGTATTTTGGGGGATTTGACCCAAAAGGGTGGGGTTACAAAAAGTTTAAATTTTTACATCAAAACCCCTATTATTTTTAATTACAATACAAAACGCCCAAAGCGTTGTTAGATGAATGAGTGAGCCAGGTTGAGTACCCCGGGAACTTGAATATAAGTTAAAATAGGGGTTTTGAGTATGAGCAAGTGTTGGTACCCGGTAAAAATGATATATAAGTATAAAAGATAGGGGTTTGAGTTAATTGTTATGGGCGCGTCAACCGTAAAAACCAATGTGCCCCTCTATCCTAAAAAAGGATGGGGGGGGAAAGACCCCTGCTAGCTAGACCAGCCTTTGGTATAGGGGAGGGAAAAGGGGGTGTTCCCGGGTATCAACATATGGCTTGCTCACTCTCCTAACGACTTTGGCGTTTTCCCAGTATTAAAAAACACCCGGGCCAGGTTTAAAAGTCCTAATAGGCAAAATCCTAAAATAAAAAGGGGCCGCCATTTTTTCCTTCGTCTGTTAGATGATGTCAGCGAGTGATAGCTCTGTAAATATGCGCATTGAGCGACCCCAAAAACCAAACCAAATATTCACAAGCGAGGTCGAAAACGGTAGGTATCGTCCAGACTCCTTGATTTAAATATGACGCCGGTGTACTAGATAGGCACTTTATTAAATAACCTAAATAGGTGGCCTGGCTAGGTTACCTAATGCAGAATTATGCATAAATGTGTCTTAATTTATTTGGTTGTTTTTTCTGAGTCATTCCCATACTATTATTATTGAATAATATACTATATTATTACACTAATTCTTTATGGGATATTGCTTGTAGTGTTCAACTCTCGCCGTCTGCACTCGTACTCGAAGCCATTCAGCGTTGCCGACTCGAACACAAGCATCTTCTCGGTGACGACGGACGCCACTTACGTCAACTACTCCCAGTCCGACATGCTCTCTCTGTGCGAGGCAGGAGACGCTGAGCCTCCAGTCGGGCAGCTCTTGCCCAGCTTCAGCGTGGCCAGCAGCTTAGAAGGTACGGCTAGGCCTGTGCCCTAAGAATATCCCTCTTACGCAGAACTAAAAAAAATCTTTGCAAATGAAAACTTCTTATATTAACCAACAAAATATTGTAGGAAGTAGGGCCTAGTAGCATTCATTCTCAACTACTATTTTCTCACTTCCGTTTAGGGATGGCAAGAGATTGACTAGTCAAATATTGTCAATTGACCAAGAAATATATTTGACTGGTCAAAAAATTGGTCAAAGTATTATTTCTACTTACTATTTAGTTGTCATCACTCATTCTTCAAAAGTAACTCAACTCAAGTTAGATTCCGTAACAAATTTTAAATTGGACAATTCAATGTTGTTGCCCTTAATATTTTTCAACAGGAACAGACTAAGTGCTAATAAATGGTATCCCATGCTATCACTTTCATCAATCATTCTAATCGCCATTAAACATTGATAATTTTGATTAACAAAGTTGCCGACAAATGTCTTGTTTCAAGTAGATAGATAGATAGATAAATAGATAGATAGATAGATAGATAGATAGAAGATAAGAGTAATAGAAGATACCGTATTTACCGAATATAGTACGGTCTGCAAATAATAAAAAAA